>AXCM01008844.1:0-11707 GCA_000473375.1 Anopheles culicifacies | reverse complement strand
AATTCCTTGTAAAACAAAAACCAAGAACTATCGAGTTTTGGAAAACTTCCTATCCCCAAATCTGCTTTAGTCAAGGACCACGTCATTTAAATGAAGGCTGTGAAGGCTGAGGATCAATAATGACTTAAATCAGTCCATTTTTTGTGGGCATTTCGATGTTTCTAACATTTCATTTCAATCAGTTCAGCAACCACCTATTAAAATGATATTTCTGTTGACAAACTTTCCCAGATAACTTGACATAAGCCCGGCTAAACATGTCTGATTTTCTAGCACAAAGTTATCATACACCCCAGAGATGTTAATTAAAATCGAAATATGAGGAATGCAATTACGTGTATGGATCTGCCTATTTTTCTTTTTGTTCGTCATTTCAAACCAATTCAAATTAAAAGGTTCAAGGGTAATATCAAATTAATTAGTTAAATGAAGCGCATCGTATAAAGGATCCTTTCGAGAAAATTCGCTTTATTGCTGCCTTATAATTATTTACGGCTCAGTTCTGCCTCGTGCTGGCCCGAAGGAGATTCTTTTCATAGGACACCGTAGAGACTGAAGCATAACACTATATTATAGTTATTAAAAAAATAGGGTACAGGCTTTGATCCTTTCGCAAATTTAAATATTTTTTTTATGGAGCATGGACAATCAACAGTGACTAACACACACATTATGTGATGGTTTGCATAAAACAACAGGTTCCGAGAATTGTACATCACAAAAACTCTACTCAGCATAGTCGATACTGTGTGAAGGAGCAACATTGCTAAAGGATATAGTATGAACAGTGCCTCTACACCGGCACTAGACTCCGATCGAATGCATCTCAAGTCTAGACCAGTTTTCCAAGAATTCGCTGCCGGAGCATGCGCAAGCTCAACATCAAACGGGGTTTGGTGCAAAGCGTTCGACCGTCTGTAGCATACTTATTTGCGCTACACAATTCCTGCTCGAGACAGCTCATTATTTGAACACAATGAAACATGTATATATTTTATAAACTTTACTTAAACGACGACGACGTCCTTCGTTCTCGCTAATGAGTTCTTTTGGGGATGATAATATAAATTGGCATACCAACAGCAAGTGCCCGGGTTGAAGGATCCAATCATACCGAACATCCTTTGAATTTTGCCGTAGCAGATTCCCACGGGTATAAAGGGGATTAAATGGTGGTTGCCTTTCGTCCCTCGACAGCGAACGCTAGCGCGAGCATTGCGTGAGGAATGACCAGCACACTACACACGCCTAATGCCATTGTGGAAAAGGCCTCCCCGTTTGCTGTTGGCTGGCAAGTAATGGCTCCGGGTTCCGAGAAGGAAAAACAGTTAGTGAAACTCACTGACATGGAAAATATCTCCTGCGCTCTCCATTCTAGAAAAAAGTATGCTGAACAAGACGTGCTAGACGTCGTCATATATACTAGAGAGAAACAAAACAAAAAAAAAGGTCGAATTGTCCGGAATGGATTTTGACGATGGTGTGAAGGTGGAATACTGCTGGTGCGTGATAAATGAGCAGTATATAGAAAGATTCCGCGAAACCAAGCGTCCAAACACAAACAACACGGACCGATACCTCAGCGCACCAGCATCGAACCCGCTGGGACGTTTGGCCGTAAACATTGGGTCCGCGCAATCGCGAAACTACGGCGACAACCTACGACGGAAGCGAATCATCATCGCCAGTTGCAGCGTCCTTGCACCGGAAGGATATGCCCTGCAGACTGAAATATTGTTTTTCACACTTCCCTTCGGTTTTCTCCGGCTGTTTCCTTCTCTTCTTTCCTTCTTGCGATGTTAAAAATGCTTCAAAGTGTTTGCTTATGCTTATCACCACCGCCCACCAACCCACTCGGGGGTTTTTGTACATATATCTGGCTCTTGTTTTCTCGATATTCACTAAGGATGCCTTCCACGAAGTCCCAGGCACGTTGGACCTTGAGCTTGAGCGAATTTCGAGAATCCGAAGCGCACTGGAGCATATTTGGGGTGAACATTCTGGATTGTACACTTCCTCCCAAACTACCCACACAGCTTAATGCCATTCCAAGGGCTGGTTGGTTTAAAATGCGAACGTGACCAAGAAGCGCTTGATACCTGGGCATGCTGTTTTTTGCCTTTAATTCCTGTGAGCCGTACACTCGGTCTTGTATGAAATGTTATCATTATGAACATGATGTAATACCTCCAAATAGCATTACTGTAGCGAGCGCAGGTATTTTGATAATTAACGTCAGTTAATTTTGTAATATCGTGTATATGGCCACGTCTAGTCACTCTGGGCGGCATTCCAACAACATCACCCACTTTTGGGTCCAAACCCCAGTACGATGGACTAGGGCGAAGGGTGAGATTATGCAAAATTAGACATCACGCTATACGATAAATCGATGGAAATCGGCAACATTAATTAGGCTTACATGCGTATCTTCCTCTGGTGCACACGGTAATCCGTTTCAACAGATTCCGACGAATTGCAGCTGTTTCCGATGAATTGGCGCACCGAAAACCGCATCACGTGTTAGGTCCTTCTTCACGCCCATATTTTACGTAAAGTTTCAGGAAAATGCTCTAGCAGCAAACACTTAATGCGAACTATCGCTTATGCAAATAAATATGATTATAATTAAACATACCAACACATCCGATCAAATGTCCCCAGGACAAAAATGTAAATTATCTTAGTAATTTAAATAGATCAATATTTTAGAACCACATACAGTACCGGATAAAATAAATCATACGCAAACCACAAAACATGTTTTTACGTGGATATTTTCATACCCATTTTTTTGCGATGATTTATTCGGAAAAGTTTAAGTATTTTCAATAATAAGTTTAAATTTTCAAAAGCAAATTATGTTTAAATCAAAATTGTTTGTTAAAATAAAAAAAAAATTATTAAATAATTAATTATTTCCAATGGTTGATTTTTTAAGGTGAACAAAATAAATCAACCACTTCCGATGTTAATTTTTTCCTCGTTCCAAAGTATCATCCTCCATAAAGTCTGACAACACTGCACCTTACACTATGATAATTTGACAATGTTATCTTGTTGGGAACATTTAGAGGACAGTGAAGCATGCAAGAGGAATAATTAAGGTATGGGGATTGTTTGCGTGGTTTGGAGCTGGAAACTTGGTGAATATCAAGGAATTAATGACCGCAGATGTTGTTATTGGCCTGCTGAACGAAAATTTGGAAGTATCACGTTTAAAAACTAACCTGGAAAGAACATACATTTTTCTACAGAACAACTACCCCAAACATATGGGGGAAAAACAACTGCATTCCTAAAATCCAACCAACGTTAGCTAAAAGTATGCCAAGACAGGGACCTATGATTCCTTAAGCTAGTTTTTTTATATGCGTTTTGACGTTTCGCGGCTTATCCGCTGCTAGCTTTCCATACAAACTGGCGAGCCAAATCAGCCTATGATAATTTCTTATTAGAATCTTTTACTAATGCCAGTTTCGATCAGCTGCTCGACAAATGTCAAAACAACATATTTTTCTAGCAGCTCTGACGCAGGTCCGGCCATATTTCCCAAATTTTATTAATCTAAATATAAATTTAATGAACGTTTGTTGAAATGTTCCATATATAAAATCTTTCCCAACATCTTTCCCATATATAAAATTGTTGTAAGTATTACATTAATTGAGATAATGAGCATTACACAAAGAAAATGAAAACGTATGATTTATTTTGTCCAGCACTGTATCTTTAAACAAAGCGGCAATCGATTGAGTACTGGAGAAACATTTAGTTATTACCCATTTTAGGTTTTTTGTTGTATTTGCTCAACAGTATGTCAAAATATTGATCATAAATTCTAATTAAGCTAAAAGTTAACCAACACTGTTGATGGCCCGTAGCGTTGAGTCACCCAATGAGACGGGTGAGTGATGACGCTGACGTAAATAGCTAGAGCACCCCATATATTTTGAAATGTGTAAACACATCCAAACCTGCTCTTGTGCACGATTCTGTTTGTTTTTGTTTCCCTGTTTTAAAGATTTCGAACCTTTCTTTTTCGTTTGTTTTTTAACCCATTCACGGGCTGCTGCTGCCTTGAGGAGCACAAACCTTTTGTCGGCGAGCAATGTACGGTGAGGTACGGAAGGCAAACATGACCAAGGCACGGGCGGGGGGCGCGATGCATCATTCGTACAGTGCTGCGTCGACCCCATGCCATCTGGCTAGAGGAAGTTCTATGGTGAGGAAGACGACACAAACGTGCAACCGCATTATTGCATGATGGAAAATTATCCGAAAAAAAACGAACACACCTTGGAACGTTTGCGGTCAATGAAAATGGGAGAAATAAATGGTTGTTTAGGTAGAAAACGTTGGACTCCAGGAAACGATGGGCAAACAGCACAGGTCGGTAAGGTGTGGGATAGGTAAAGTTGTTTAACTATTTCCTCCATTGAGGGTGCATTTAAACGTGAAAGTTATAGCAACTTTGTTGTTGCAATTTTATTTGAAATTATTGACTGTTTTAATTTACAGCAAATTTTCCATTCGAATAATATTGCACCTTATGCACCTACATACTGGAAAAGTTATTTAGTGTAAAGCAGTAGAAAACGTTCGAGTTTCGAGGAATTGTTCGGAACGCAAACCGTGTATATCTAATAAATTAAAATAAAATAATGTTCACTCCAATGGTCAACAAATCAATATCACACTAATTGGTGTTTACGCATGACTACAAGAACATCCCAAATGTTGCGGTACGATGATACAACACCAACCACAGATTGGTGCTCTAATGGTTGGAATGATGTAAGGTTATCTTAATTTACCTTTTAGAACAAAAAATACAAAAACAGGAAGCGTATAAAAGCAAATAAAACATCCCATGCCTGCGGTGGTGTATGAAAAATGAATCATTGTTTGGCCGGATGATTGGTTTTAGCTTTTCAATGGATGGGCTCGGTGAATGAATCACGCGGCCTAGTGTCATCGAATCAAACAATTATTTGCGTCTAATGTAGAGCATAGGGCAGTCCTTTAGACGGGGCGCTTTTGTAGCTCGCACTTTTCTGCTGTAAATACACACTGGGCGAAAATGCCCGAGCTTGGTTGGTCATAATTAATTTCTTAGATGCTTCTTCGTAATGTAAAGTTGTGTGTATGGATATTTCCTGTCTTTATTTGATCATTATCGATATTATTTGTACTATTTTATAACGACCGAATTCTATTATTGTATGGTGAACTCCCATTGTGCGCAATACGTCAAAATAAAAGCACGAGCAGTAGCAGAACAGCCTGAAAGCCCATCGTGTAAAGTGATTCCTCTAACTACTTTTAACAAAGATATTTGAATGACGTTCAGCATTTGAACGAAAAAGAAATAAATAAAATATGAGCGTAAAATAATATTATAAAATACTGATGGATTTCGAGAAGCCCAACTGTTAATTTAATGTCAATTCAAATACCTTCGCTGCCATTAGAATACTACCGCGCAGCTCAAGGACACGAGCTTCTCAACTCTTTCGCACTCCATTTATTGAGCGAATTTGTTTATTGCTCAGAATTGGCAGACACCCCTTTTCTCCGTATTCCAGGGCACGGTTTGCGTCCGTTTTAAAACATACGCTAAGATGCAACGGCCAAAGATAGCGATCGAGGCGATGCCAAATGTTTTCAATGTATACAGAAAAATTACTTGGAAGCATTTTTCAACCCAGATCACACGCACACAACACGCTGAATAATTGCAAAAATATCACCCGCCAGTGATCGGTGCGGAGAAGGATGGAGTATACAATGTTTTTCAAATTATTTTAATAGAATTCCATCCACTCGAGACCCTACCACCCTTTAAAGCTCATGAAATTAGAAACTCACCATTCAATGCTCCTGTAGCCTTTGCCGCAGCAGTGCAAGCTTTTGAACTGTCGCAGCACACCGTACTCCCGGTCGGGGATTTCCTTCGTGAACTGGAGATGATGGGTGTTGAGCGAATGTTCGTACCGATATTCGCTGCAGTGATTTTCCGCACTGACCGACAGGGCGACGATGGAGACGCACATCGTCAACAGCAGCAACCAGCAGGCGGACTGGAACGGACCGCATCTACTGCCGGATGTGCTTCTACTCCGGGCAGACGGGGACATCATCACCATTGCCATCGTTTTTGCTTTGCGCTTTGCACTCGCAGCTTTATTTGTGCGCTTGTTTACACCCGCTTCTCGAGTGCCCGATTCACTGGCACTTGGTTGCAGAAATGCACTGTTTAGCTTAATGATTCACGTTTCGATGCGCGCATTAAAGTTGTATTTAATGTGCTAACAATAGTTGCTGTACCATTCTTTCAACATACAGGCCGTTTTGTCGACTAGAGTCACTGGTTGAAACTGTAAAACGCAACAATGACACTCGTATGAATACGCGCACGGAAAGCACTTTTTACACTGTTTCTGCTTTATATTCACTTCTCGCTTTTTAAGTCCTCACGGTTTTTTTTTCTTCTTCTGTAAACGATGAACTCATCGCAAGTTCTGTAATCGCGTAACTCTATCACTCGCAGGGTGGATAAGTAATCCGATTAGATGTGCGAGAGAACTCGTCGTCACATGTCAATTTAAATTGCTTCGTCCAACGGATCTCCAGTGATAGAACGCATCAAATCGGTTCCATCGACAAAGACTGGATGCCACTAAACACTAAACACTTTCGTATGCACTTCTACTTTCAATTGAAACCCGGACTTTCCAGGCACGTCCGTCCGACAGTCCGTTATCAAGCGACGCATTTACGTTGTCGTAGTGTGATTGCAAACTTTCCTCCCACCGATGACAACAGTACGATATGGAGCGATACTGTGACAGATGACAAGATCGTAACGGTAATAACAGCGTTACAGAGCGTGGAAAGGTGTTCCTGTTAGTTCCGTATCGGTTTTAATTAGTATCGCAATGTGCAACGAATGATAAGTTCTAAAAAATGGGGAGAGAGAGGGAAAGAGAAATTGCAACACGTGAAAATATTAATTAGTATGTATTTTGTGGATGTAATTAAGAATAGAGATCGGACACCTAGTTGATAAGTCGTAAGTCTTTAATGGATGAAATCAAATGTCTGGCATGAAGATGCAATACTTTTCGCATTCAAGGTGTGTTAGTAAAAGGTAGACAGACAGAGACAGACAAGACAGAGGTACCAACAAAGATGCACCCAAAGGGCTTTGGATGTACATGGATGGTACATAAGGATCTGATGGATTCACGATGAAAGAGACAGCTTAGCGTTGGTATTGGCAACACGGTTGGTTTTATATAGCACGAAAGCTTATGCTAATTTAGTATCAAGGTTAGAATTTATAAATACGCTCGTTTAGCTATCCTTTTGCCGGCTATTTATCGGATGAATAAGTTTGTTTACAATTGTCGTAGACGACGTGGACGAGAAGTTATCGGCCCCAGGCTTCACACGAAAGGACCGGGGATGGAATCTCCATTCAGAACGGTCGTGAGGATTGGCCCACCTGTTGCCGGTAATTTCAGAGTCACGGAAACTAAAAACGGCGGGCCAAGATCTCTCGACGTGTTAATGGTATAGAAGAAGAAGTTAAGGAAAACCGAGACGCCTAAAATAATTGCTTCGTTTCGATGATCAATATTTTATCAAACACGAAAACATATTTCTGATAGTTCAAAGATTAAAATTTTCTTCAAAAAAAGTGTGCAAGTAGGTAGCAAACAGCCCATGTAGTCGATCAGATCAGAACATGCGATTAGAGATGACATCATTGCAGGGTTAACGATTTTATTGCCTGCTAACGCTGGGGAACACTTGCTGGTCTCTGTACAAATAGAAATAGATTGAGACGAGATAGATCTGGCATTATTTGTGCCATTTGGGCGCTACTAAAATGTAAATTGATTCTATTTGAGCATTCAGGACTTTCGAATGCACGAAATAGGAAGCTCTAAAATTGGCAGATAAAATCGTAAACCCTGTATGTATGGAGTAATGTTCATATACAGCACGATGGTTGTATATTTTGTTCTTATGTATCAGGCAACTAAGGTATGGTTTGTTCGAAGAACGCTTCATCGGAATTCACAATTTCGATGTCAAGTTGCGTCAGTAACACTACCCTTCCGCTATAGTTTACGGTAGGAAAGCATATGGGGAGGATTAATTCTGTGGTTGACACACGGAAAACACATCGCACTGGGGATTAGTTTAGTGTAATTGGATGTTTGCAGCCGTTAGGACTGTGTCCTTATTTGTTTGGCACTGTTCACATGTTTAAAAAAAAACCATCGGTTTATACACAATTCGGTAGCTCCTGTCTGGCAATGTAATTGTTGCTAGAGAGTGAGTTCCATTTGAATTGCGTCTCCAATTTCCCTACCACCTCCAGGGCATTAAGAGCAACAGAAAAAAAAGAACACAAATTCTATCCCAAGATCGATGGACCTGATTTCCCGGAAATTCACCGCACACATGCACGCAAACCATTCTACACTCCCAATGCGTTTAAGCACAAAGCACACAGCTCACATTCACGCAGCAGTACGTACACCGGAGGTTAGGAAAATGTGACGGGCGACAGAGAAAAGCAGTCCTTGGAATTCGAGGAATTGATACAATTTGGAAAATCCATCAACGCACACTTTCGCACGAAATTTCTTCCCCCTTCATCACAATCCTCTTCCACAAGCACACACACACGTTTTCGTTCATCACATTCCACACGCTTTCCTGTATCATAAGAGATTTATCATACGCAACATACAGCACCAGTGCAAACACAATCCAGTTAGAAGAAACAATAGCCATCGCTCACACAGCACGGTGACTACCCGTACCGGTCCGAACACCTACCGTTTATTTTTCTGCCTTCCCAGCAGTGCACAGAGTTGGCTGTAACTGGGGCTCTCCCGTACGAAACACGCTTCGGTTCATTTAATTCTGCTGATTAATTCGCTGAATTGCGCCTTTTTCGTCGAACGCACGTACCGAGGCTGTCGAATGTACACGAACCAGCCACGCATCGAGCGGAGCAGGAGACCGGTGACAGCTGGCGCCTGTAGAGAGCTGAAGTGCAATCTTGCTCACACGCACACACAAACTGATGGACGCTTGCCTACTGCGATTGATGCAGCACCGAACGCACTGACAGCTGAACGAGAAATAACTTGCGAGTAACCGATGGCATTGAACAGCAGCGCGCAACCAGGTGATTTCATTCGGAACGTTTTGGGAGCATGAGAGCGAGAGAGGACATCTCCAAGAGAGCAAACATCTCACCAAGGATGAAGCTATGCGTAAGTTTGAAGCATATATTTTTTATCACACAACCAAACCGTTATAGAACTATTGGGTTTACGAAACACATCAGTACAGCAAGCTTACAGTATTATTGTTTTTGTGTAAATAATTATCCTAAAACAATTCCCCAACAAATACTTCATTCTTTTTCTAAAACATCTACTGCAGCTTGTGTGAGATCAAGCAAGCATGAATGGGAGCAAAAAACAAAAAACAAACACAATTTACAGTTACTAACTCAATACTGCCCCACTCTTTAAATGGCCTCAAGATTAGACAAAGTTCTGTTTTGCAGATAACAAAACGTCAAATTCTTCATAAATTTTAATCGCAACCATTCAAACATTCACACAATGCGGCGTAGGTGAGTAAGGGTTAGAGAGCGCATTCGCATTGTTATGAGAGAGAGAGAGAACTGCCGCTGTGCGAATGAGCGCGCTCCATTCGATACGCCGTGCCGGTAACGGAAACGGGAGAAAACGTAAACAAAAATACCAGGAACTCGGGCTGTGTCAGCCGGCAAAAAAAAGGCAACAAAAATGAAAACCGCCAAACGAGAAGTTGCACGTTGAAAGATGCACAGCAAGCTCACAACCACCACACGCATACACACTCGGCCTGCAAGCGCACTCCAGTGGCGTTTAAATAAAACCGCTCTGTGTATCTCTTTCTCTCGTGACGTTTCAATTGTTTGTTTAGTGGTTTCATCGAAGCATTCATCCCAAACGTAAACAGCAAACCCTCTCGGGGCGCGAGCCATATTTGAACCGTCTGCGTTCACACTGTGTAAAAATGATTCCCCAAAAGTGATACAATGTAAGGGTTGGCGCAATGCTTTTAGGCCGACCATTAATTCGATTTGTTCAAAAAGTAACTCAAAGTGTTTATGTTTGTTTTTTTAATTTCCTCTTCTGGCAGAGCGATAAAAACTGATCGTTTCGCATGCCCCCCCTCTGTACGCTCTGTGTTTTATGCCAAATGGTGGAAACCAAATTCTCGTTTTGCAATACAACACAGAATTGCATTTGCTTCCCTTTTTTTGTTACGCCGCGTCCATCAGTTCCAGGCCCGTCATCGATTGGCGCGCAGATTTCATGGAAAACATAAACTTTCAACAAACGCGCGCGAGAGTTGGTCGTTTGCCGGGGCTGTGGGGGGGACTTGGTGGAGGGTGTACAGTGTCTGGTATATTTTCGCACGACGTCGCATCAAACCGCATGCGCAGTACGAAACTTACGAGTCAGCAAAACAATGCAAAAAAAAAACACAGACACCCAACAGAATGACGATGAATTGTCCGGTTGACGGTCAAGTTCCTATCGGGAATGGCTGAAGGTGACAGGTAAATCGGTACGGATCGACACTGGTTAGCTAGCCATTTTATTTTGTTGCTGTGCACCATCGTAAATCATACCAATAATGGTGCATACATAGGAACATCAACAGGAACTGAACGCACTTGGCTGCTCCAACACATCCGCTTGCCATTTTGAATCAACGTACGGAAGTTCCTGGAAGTCGTTAGTACTAGAGTCAGAAATAGTGGGTTTCGTTACTGAAAATTTCACCAGAGTAGTCTCCTTACAGTCTCGAACATCAAATCACTCTCCCCGAACATCAAGTCCTTCCATATCTGCATCCCAGGAAAATCGAAATCTTTAGGCTCTTTCGAGCTACATCCTGTACAATGGCCGATCCTTTGAAACCGAATCCAAAGAACTTGGGAACAACGAAACACACACACACACCCGTATTCTCGTTGCAATTTCTCAGAACTCCCGTAAGAAGTAAACAGTCACAAGATCAAAGCACATAGATAAGCTTCGTCAGCATCAGCTCACCAACTGTGTTGCACCGCTGCAGTGCGAGTTTTTTTGTTTTGCGTGCGGACCAGTTTTGGAAGATCCTTTTGATGTAGTGCAGTTGTCTGCAAAGCATGGTTGACGGAACCGCATGAAGTTCTCTTTGACACTTTGTATGTGGTTTTGGTGTTCTTTACCGAAAATGAAAAGTTCCAAAGTTGCTGAAATGTTGCCAACAATATGGCTGATTAAGGGGAATAATCCAATATAAACACCTGGCAATGTTCTGCCTAAGTTATGTTAAGGATATACCATACAATGATTCTGCAGCGAATACTGGTAGTCTTTTCTCCCTTTAGCGACACTGAAAACAATGGAGAGGAAGGACTATATGAACCAACAAAAAAGATATCAATTACCGACAACTTTCGATACCTTGGTGTTTGGATCAATGCAAGACTAAGTTGGAGTATACGCATCTTCCATTTGGAAAAAAAACACCGCGAAAAGAATCAACTTTCCTAAGACAGTCACAGGATTCTGGTAGGGCGCACACCCAACAGATGTTCTGCGACTGTATAAGACTACGGTGCTCTCCG
>AXCM01008843.1:0-13530 GCA_000473375.1 Anopheles culicifacies | reverse complement strand
GTTTTTCGTCGACAGCGGGAACGTTTGCTTGAGTACCGTCCATTATTAGCATACAAATTGTGATGATAATCATAGTTTTTCATTGTTCACTATGTAAACCACTCGCTAGAAGCGAGGTGGTACGTATTAAGATTATTTAATGATACTTTAAGCTGTAGGGTTTTATTGCAGGGTTACTCTCACAATGCAGTTTTGTTACTTTGTTGTTTCCACTAAACGAGGATTTTATCGCAATCGTATACGTTTAAATATAAGTTTGTGTGTTTAAGTATCAGTATCAAAGAGCCTTTTAAGGGAAAATTTTATTCTTTTAATCCGTTCGCCTATAAAAAAAATTCAAATAATTTAGGAGCTTTTCAATTTTGAATGTTTTTATCTGTTTTTAATTATTTGAATTATTTAAGAGTACCCGGCAGTATTTTTGGGATTTTTTTTTAGTTTTTAAGACATTTTATCGTCTATTTGGTCGTATTTCTAGTCAATCAATGCCAAAGTTATGACATGAGGTGTGCGAAAATGTTTGCTAAACAGCACTTTGACAGTTCTTTTCTTATAAATCCATTTTTTTCAGTAACTTAACCTTCATCGTAGCTTAACACGTGTAAAACTTTAGTATTTCTCTTTTTTTTAATAAGTCATACTAAGAAAGCGGCTCGGAGGCTTCGTAAACCAGGGTTCGATTCCCAAAAGGACCATTTCCCCCTTACGCAAGGCTGACGATCTTGTTGCGGGTAATTTTAAGTCACGGAAGCCAGAATTGACAGACTAAAACATCTCGAGGTTGGAAATGCATAGAAGCAGGAGAAGAAGTTATACTAAACTGAAATTTTAAAGATTTTCTTCTTCTTCATTGGTCTTAGAATACTTGCTGGGTTCACCCTGCTATGCCTAAATTCCAAGTTTAAGTCGAATAGCTAGGGGTGACTTACTTCCCCAGACAACCCTGCATGAATCAGACCTCCAATCTTTTCAAATCCAAATATCAGTATGACTAATGCTTTAAACGTTCCAAAATCTAAACATCAAAACAAACAGATAGTCAGTAAAACGGAACGCATAAATCAATTCTTGCTGCTGATTGTATCGTCAAATTAAGTTTTGTTAACGCACCCCCAAAAGCAAACTAAAGAGACAGAGAGAGAGAGGTTCCGAGGCCAGTTCAATCCCAAGGAAAACAACAGCTGCTTCCATTTGTTTGCACAAATTGTACAACCATTCTAACGGCCGCTTACTGTGGAGCCCGATTTGATACACGGTCTGGACTGTGTCCCTGGAAAGAGGGTTTTAAATTTATGAAATCAACAACATTGTATCGTTCGGTTCGTGCCCTCCTAGAAGCCCTGCAACACAATATTTGGCAGACAGGCCACCATTCATGCCGGGAGAGGTCAAACCGATCGGCTTTGCTGAGCAGACACTGCACACTGTGTACTGTCATGTTGCTTCGATTGTTGTTTGATATGCTTTCAGTGTTTCGCGTCCAACATAAGCATACATACACACACTCCATCCCTGCTCCCTGGCATCCCTGGCTCTTTGTACAATTGTTTCCCACGAGTCGCGTACATCGAATTAGTTATCTTGTTTTTTCTTTCTTTGTTTTGTCTGGAACCCTTTCTGCGCGGAATATTATTGGGCCCTTTTTTTATCTGACCCGAGAGAAGGGAAGCAGCAGCAAATGCATGCTGCGGTGGTCACCCCGTTTGCTGCTCCGTTTGATCTCGATGGCCAGGGTACAAAAGTAAAAGCGATGACTTTGTGGCGATAGAATGTGGCAAAAGTAAACACACGCGCGGGCACACATATGCAACCGTAGCACGCAGAGCAGAACAAACGAACAAGGAACAAAACCCCATTTTTTCCTGGCGAGTTTTGTTTTTGTTTCCCGTTTTCCTTTTGTGTGTGTCTGGGACCGGGGTGTTGAAACATTTGTTAGGAGTGTTTCTCCTGTTTTTTTTTCCCGGCACTTACGATGCATGTGGGATGCATCGAGCATAAACTGCATCACATATAGAGGTCGGCCATATAGCAACATTCATATATGCCCGGTAGGGACACCCGTCGAAGCAGATCGTGCATCATCGATGTTGGGAGCGTGTGTAATATCTCGGAAGGGCAGTCGAGCGTCTCGTGAGGATATGGTCCGTACTAGTATATTTTTCCAGTCTTCTCTCAAATCCTTGTTTTCCTGTTAGCATTTGTTTGGAAAGGTTCTGGGAAAATATCACTAGGTCAATGGATATTGCTCCCGTGGGTCAAAGGCTATTTGTGCAGGGTTTGAAATTGTATTGGCAGCCCACAACAGCATGGCTGATATTGGAGCATGAATTCAATTGTGTGAAATGAATTTAACAAATTTGATAAAATATTATGGTTTCTGTAGACTCAACCACAACATACATATGAAATTAACAAAAGCCTTCATTTTCGTTTAAAATTTAATTCAAAAATAGCTCTCCTTAATGCTTTCTTGTTCTGTTTGTTATTTTGTTCTTGATTTTCTATCTTTCTGTAACATTTTGATCAAATTTTTAGAATTTTTATCATGATTTGTGAATGTTTCTTGTTTTAAGACTTGTCTTATTTGTTTTACATACTTGATTGTATTTGTTTAATTTACTTTTGTTTTATTTGCTATGTTTAATGCACTTAATTATTATTATCTTTTATTTTTCTTTTATAGATTCTTTTTAATTTCGTAATTCTTTATGTTTTAGTTGAAATATATTTTATTCTCTATTTTTTTCTTACGATTTGACTATTTTCTTTATCCAACATTTACATCCATCGCGTACTTCTGCGTTTTCCGTCCTAACAAAAGCTACCACCTTATCGCAATTGTTTCCCCCCACTCGTATTGTATGAAATCATCGATTAAAATAGCAATACATCATAAGCTAAAAAAGCATTCTAGCATTAAAGTAGGAGTTTGGTTTTTCAACCCCGAAACAAAACAAACAAAAGACCGACAGTACACGTCCAGCCCTGCGGGAGCATATGGTGCACTAATGATGCCCGGTCGCGATCACGATGATGCTGTCTTTGCTGGTGCGCACCGTTGGTGCTACTGTTGATGGTGTGGAACGATAGTGACCTGCATGATGGTTTTGCAAAAGACACACGACGAGGCAGCATAAAATTCCACCACCTTTGAACGCAAAAAACCTGACTGACCTAGAAAAAAAACAGCTCATAGCCATCCCTTGGCACTTACGCTCTCTCACACTCGTATCGCTTCATTATCAGCGGGATCTGCACCATCGGTAACTTCGTAATAGGAGAACGATGGTACCGTGGTACCGTACCAATGTTGATGAAGCGATGATGTCGCCGATGGTGTCGCCGTCGCCGTTTTATTGCAACCCATCCCCCGCGTCGGTATGGTGGATGCTGCGCCAGTGCGGCTCGTTTGACGTCGTACTGCTTCTAACGATCTATGACCTCTATGCACCATCCCCCCCCTTGGGGATGATGATTCACTGCCAGCGAGAAGAAGGGGGAACTGGATGATGGACTGTTACCAAATGCACAACCCAAGCAAAGCTACTCATCGAATGGAAGCAATTTTTCACACTGCAAATGTAATTTATTTCCTTTCTGTTTTTGCTTGCTTGTGTCAATTCTCCTGTGTACTTCGTGTACTGGGAGAGATGTAAGTACTTGCAGTTTTCAATATGGTTTGCTCCGTGTATGCCACTCCTTACGGTGAATCAGAAAAAAAAGAAACGAAACAACTCCCAAATGTAATTGAAATGACACTCGTAAACGCCAGCAACTCTCAATACGAAGGTGTAAATTACCATCAAGCTCCAACCGTACGGATGGCTCGTTCTGCGTGGGATGGTACCACCGAGCCTCGTTTCGAAACGGCAACATCAACAAATGCCCCGAAACGACGATGCACAGACGGTGTCAAAGTTTGACTTTTGTCTAACACCTACACGCGCGCGCCCGATGCACAAAAGTAGTGCGAGCGTAAGCGTAATAAAATTGCATCGGAATCGATGCGCCATTGACAAGGAGGGCAGCTGACAGACGCGCATTCGACGCCTGTTTCACCCCCGTGCTCTGATCCCACACAAATTGGATCCGTGAGGAGATGAAGCATTCCCACAGTCGTCGCACAGTCGTCATCATCAGTGCGGATATGCCCTCCAGCAGCTAGCTAGCTGTATTTTTGTAGAGAACATTTGCAAAATGGCGAATGGTGGTTGCTTCGTCGTAAGCCGCTGGTAGCCATTGTGGAGGAGGTGGGCCGAACGTTCGACTTCGTGCTCGACACAAAGTGACTGTTCCGCGGGGAGTTGTGGAGTCCTGCCCACTTCGATGGCAAATCCTAGTTGTCCTGACAGTTATTCTCTTTCGTCTGTCTGTTGGATTGAACATGGCGCCGGAAAAGATGCGCCGGGAGCTATACTTTCAAGGGAAATTTCCAATAATTGAAAAAAAAGTATATCCAATAGCGAAAAGGGCAACAAAATGCACACTCCCCGTTTGTGCTTGAATCAATTTATTCGATATATTCGATATTAGCTTTCAAAGAATCCGGGGAACATTTTCATTCGAAATTTAATAAAAGCATCAAGCACGTGGTAGCAAGAAGACACCTTTAGGATAAATTATGATTTGTGATATTAGAATTAGAATTTTAAGAGATCTTCTTGGACATTGTTCCAAATGAAAGTCGGTCCCGAATGACATTTTGGCCATATCAACGATCGAACCCGTAAAGAAAACCCCTCTAAGTCGTTCTAAATTTCATGAAAATGTTTAACATTAAATATCAGAAGAAAAAAACATTTCAATTTCCTCAAAATTATGATCCTCCTGTTGTAAAAGCTCTAAAAGCTGCATAGCAAACGGAAACAAGAGCAACTGAATCACATTTCATATTCCGCTTATACGTACTACACCGGGAACCCATTTGCCCGCGACGAGTTGCCCTTTTTTATTATTCATTGTGCCGAAAATATTGCTTACTCGCGAATATTTTTGATTGCCCCAAACAGTGCAAATGTGGGCGAATCGGCGGCACACACAGAAACAAGAAACGTTCCCAAACAATAGCCATCAACAGGGTTACCTTCCCTGGTTTGGTTCGGAAAGGCAACGGGGCTGGTTGGTGGAAGGTATTGCAATCACCGGTAAATATAAACTCCTTCGCAACAGGAACGGAGATCTGTTTTGGTGAGCCCCTCGCAAGAGGCCTTAGAAAACTGAACCATAGCAAATGGAGCCTTCTTCTTAAAGAGCATCCCATCGAAAGGAATTCATGTGTACATATAGCATACCGTGTCATCTCACTCCCAATCAAGAAGTAGAAGAAGGTAGGAGGCCGTTTCGATGCTGTATTAGAATTCCTCAATTTCAATTCCGAACAAACAAAAAAAGGCGGACTCAACGGGTGGTTTTTGGAGGATTTGTTGATTTGGGGTAGACCGAATGAAAAGGTCGAACAAAAACACGGTTGCCATATTTCATAAGCCACCGAGAAAAAGCACAACCAAGCGGAACGTTTCGTCCTTGAAATATTCTTCGAAAAAAACCCTTCCAACGACAGACGTTTGGAGCTGGAAACGGTACGATGGTTAAACAAAAAAAGAGGTAATATTTATGTTCATCTTGTAAGCAAATTCGAAACCATTCAAATATTTATCAAATCGCTGATCCACTTTAACTGATTGAGAACACTTTATTATACACCGTATACGTCTCAATGGCAGCAAATCTTCGGCAAAGTTCTGGACCAATCATTCGACCGAACGGCACACACTGGTGCGCCTTTTTTTGGGTCATGGTCTCACAAACGAGACGATGGCCAAAGAAACCAAGAGCGAATATTTATTTGGCTTCCAATTTTTTCGCTTCTTCCCCTCCCGTAAGCTTTTGCTCATCCTCACTCGATGATATTCTCGATTGGATTGAGCTGAGATAGCCGATCGATTGCAAGAACCCAGGTTGAGACCATTATTCTGTTTATGATAAACCCCAAACAATCAACAGAAGCAAAAATGGGAAAAGGAATGGGAAAGGATAAAATGCATCATGAGATACCGTACCGTATCAGTTTTGGAAACCGCTTCGATCTTTATAGTCTAAAGGCAAGAGGCATCTGGGAGGATCCTCCATCCAAACCTTTCCCGGAGGTTATATAAAGGTACATGCAGGTTTCGTGATCAAATTGATTAATGAGTAAATTTTCACAAGTGCTTCGATTCATTAAACTCCTGCTGCTGCTGCTGCTGCCGGCACAAGAATTGCAGCGCGAAAGGAAGATTCGAGGATGATCGCACATTCGGGACCCTTTGCTATTCATTTTGGGACAATCTTTCTCTGTCCGAAAAAACACACACAAGCCAAGAGGCGTCACCATAAGCTGGAAGGAACGTTTTTTTTTCCCCCCTCGAGAGTGCTATAAATTATAAACGTTACAATTTAATGGATAATGAAACGTTTCAACAAGCTTTGATACACCGAACGACAGGGGTACACAGAAAATTGCACCATTTAATGACCCCGCTTGTATGTTTGTGGTGTTTATTTAAACTCTTGGTGATCATGCGGTTGATGGCGATTGACCCGTTGGGGAAGGATTTGACAACAAGGCAACAACAAAAACAAATTGATCAATTTGTGTTTTGTTTTCTCTTGCAGCTTACCCTTTCACAAGCAAACCGAGCCACTTAATCGAAACAGATGGCCGTCTTGCATTCTATGGCCTAGGGTATGGCTTTGCGGCTTTGTGATCTTGCAAAAACCGGGCTTAAATTATCTGTACAACATGATTTCTCTATTAATTGCTGTCGTTTGTTTTAGGCTCTGTATTGCGTTGATGGGCAAAGCATTCGATTGCAGGGTTTTCCGGGCGATTAAAGTAAATAATGGTAATAAATGTTGTTTGTTGCGGGGAATCAATTCTGTCACTATTTTGGAGCTGCCAAGTTGGAAAACAGTAGAAAGTCGATTAACCGAAACGACTGTGAATATACTTTTTATGAATTACTATAGATTCGGGGTCGTACTATAGCTTAAGCGGCTAGTTTCGAGTGATTCAAACCTGTTGAAGCGGTCAAATTGTTGAAAAATAATCATTTTTATCAACCTGACTTTGGTAAATATAGTTCGATAGTGCAGTTGTCTTTTTTGGTCTCACGGATGATCTGCCTTCCTGTTAATTAGACCCCAGATAACCGACGTAGCACTGTAGTTTATCCACAGACGTGTCTCTTTTTCCTCCTAAATCAGTATTATCCAGCGTTACTATCATTCAAAGGGGTAATCTTCAACTAAATCGCTCTTATGAGACCAAAACACAATGTTTTATTGTGCAGAACTCTTCACAAAAGCTCGATTTCAGGGTTTATCAGAGTATATAATGATTTAAACCTTTTTCAAAGTTCATGTACAGTTTTCAGTTCAAAAAATGTTGCAAATATGTTATAAATTTAGCAACAACGTGTCAAAACGACGGATTATATCATATTATAACAGAACCACCCTGAAACATTCATTTTCTAGCTAATCCCATCATAGACTGCACTGTCAAGATGATGGAAAACCCTGCATGGTAATGTTTAGGTGATCGGTATGCTAATCACCATTAGCACCGCGCGGGAGAACTAGAAAGTGATAATTGTATGCTTGGCGTACAATAATTATGCATGAACAAGTCAATCGTACACTAATACCTGCCCGCATCTCCATGTCCAGCTTCCCGATCCCGAACGATCGTTTGATCAAACGTTTATGTAATTTTTAATTAATTTTCAATTACATACCCTCTACGTCTCCTTTCCTCTTTCGTTTGCGCTAGTGAGCCGAAAGGGAGGAATGGGAGTTTATGTTTGCTGTTGTCGAAACGGCATGTTTGACTATCAACTCTCGTGTGCTTCTTCACCACTGGTACACACACACAAGCGAATGTGACTCCCGCAGGTCTGCCCACCCAGTTGTGTGACTGGATCGTTGGTGTGTAACACCACTGAAATGACTAGTTTCATTTCTCATGCAAAATGCTACTTCCAACCAGTCCAACTGCAGCAGCATCCCTCTCTACATGTGGCTAGCAATTACATCTTAAGCTGCAAACACCTAATGTGGTGACCGGCAGGGTTCGAGCAGCTCATCAGCAGCTTTAAGCACAGCGTCAGCTCATTTCGGAGCTTGAGCAGAAGCTGAAGAATGGGAGGAAGAAAAAACACACCAAGTTAATAATGATTATCAAGATGAATTTCTTCCCATTAAAACGGGCGAGCCAGTTTGTCTGGCGTGCTGATGGCTGGGTGCTGGTGTCAGTGTAGGTTACTTTTACCTCCATTCGATGGCCGTACCGGGAAGGATGGATAAGAAATTTGTGCTCCTGCCCATCAACACACTTTAGTGTAATTATTTCATTCATCCAACCCACCTCCAACTGCGCTACCTAATCGCCTGCCGTGCTTCCGTGGCCACGCGTGCACTTATTTACTTACCCCCTTTTGCTTCCACGCACGAATTCGGGGATGGAGTTGGATGGAGAATTAGCTGCGGAAAAGCTATTCGTAATCTATATTTAATCATACTTATTTTACCACCATGGCGGACGCTCGTAAAATGAGGGTTAGAAAAATGTGTTAATTTTGCATCCGTTTCTTCTTCGTTTGGTGGTGGTGCTGCTGCTTGTTTGATGGAACGGTTCCAACCAATCATCGTATCAGAAATTGGCATTTGATAGAGTGTGAGTTTACCGAGACCGATCCGTCTGCTAACTAACTAACCTTCCTCAACGCGTATTTTGGGATGGAACGGGACAAAAAACGCAAACACAAGCATCCAACTCCCTTATTGACCGTTTTACGAGCAACCCCCCTTTTGCACTAACAACGTTCCAAACAAGAAGGAACCCAAAAATCGTACTGCCAGAAGAAGGCAACACGCGAGCAAGGAGCGATGAAAAATCGACTAAGTTTAATCAGCTTCTACCGATGCCCGACCGTCACGCTTACCCCCGGGAGGCTCTTTTTTGCTGGAATACCACCCTCCCGATTTATCGATGGGGTTGGTTGAAGAAAAATCGTGCCAAACAATATTAGTTCCAGCATTTTAAAGCGGCCCCAGTGTACTGCGCCGGGTGGTGCAAAACTTTGCTCATAAAATTTTAATTACAATCTGATCGATCGCTCACCCATATTCCTTGGCTGTCTGTGTGTGTGTGTGTGTGTGGGTGGTAGGTGGCAGAAAATTTCCACCCCTCGTAATAATGCATTTACCATTCTGCTTGTCCTTCTTTCGTTTGCAGCAAAATATGAAGATCAACGCGTCCAAGATGGCGACCCCGATCGAAGAGAAAGTTGATCAGAATCTGAAGGTAAGTCGGAACACACACGCCGGGGGGTGATTGGTCGATACGTGTCGATCGGGCGATGTTGATACGATTTGTTGTTCGTTCTGCAGACCCGCACCGGGATGGTGATGATAAGCGATGGCAAAAGCAAACCAGAGCTTGCCCGGCTGCATCTGTCGATGGAGATGATCACGATCCAGAAGCAGGACACGACCACACCCGCACCAACACCGACGAACGCCACACATCCGCCTATCGAGTCTAAGGTAAGCAACAGGGAAATGTTTGTATACTAATACTACTGATTATCAAAGTTATAGCAATCGGTTTACAATCCAGGGCACTTTTATAGCACATTTATAGGTAATTACTTTATCATGAGACATTAGTAATTCCGCACTTAGCTGTCAACCTTCAGAAGCTTTTGTTGATATTATGGCAATCAGTTTTTTAATGACCATACCAGTTAATGTTATTGTTGTCCGTTGCTGTTGACTCATCAATCTTAAATAATGATGTATAAATAATAAACAAATGATAACAACCGGTCGAGAAGAGCAAGAGTAGCATATTATGGCACACAGTAGGAGAATGTTCCATTAAAGCTCACAAATCAATGGAAAGGTCTTTCTAAATCACCCCTAACCCTCGAGTCCGGTGTTTCAATGAGCATCTTTCCGAATAGCGGATTAAATAGGTTATGTTTACATCATCCAAGTGGCAAATGTTCTTTTTTGTTTTTTGCTCAAACTGATGACAGATAAGCTCTGTCTCGTCGAAAGTTGGCGGCAAATTTCTTTTACTTTAGCAAACAAAAAAGAAACAACTCGGACCCGGACCGACATTAGCAGAAATGCGTAAACAAACCACCCAAATCTGACAACCAAAACACCGCCACAGGCTATCGGGAGACAAGCGAATTTCTGGTGGTCCACATAGCCGCTTTCGCTGTCTCACTTTATCGACACTATCGGCAACATTCGGCTAATAAGGGCTTGTGCACAAACACCGTCGAACTAATCGTTCCTGCAACATAAACCAGATACCTTACATTAGTCCGATTGGCGTGCCGTAAAAACTAATTATCGCTTTCGCATGGAGTTTTCTTTCTTTTTTCTCTGCAAATGGAGCCCACGTACTTACTGAAGATCTGGTGTGTCTCGCGGTTCGTAATCCAATGCAAAACCAATTACCCAAACGGTCGCCCATTAGCTTGAGCATGTGTTGGGATGAAATAAAAATGGAACACGCATGTATGCATTACTGGCTCACACAGACACACACAATAAACCGGGCTTTTGCAGGCTTTTGCCACAACCGTATGATTACATTATCATCGCCAGCGATAATGGCTGGCTGCTTGTGGGTCAAACGCAAAGGTTTAGAAGAAAACCAGGAACCTTACCGTACCCGTATACTGCAATCGTGGGGTTGATAATTGTGTGTTTACTTTAACGCTCCTTTTACGTTGAGTGATACTAATTATAAACTGCTAGCTAACTGGAATAAATGCTATATACATAACAAATTAGCAATCACTTGGGTTGGAGGTGTTTATATTGAAGACTTCCTTTTCCTTGCTTGAAGACCTGCTAGGTCCGTGTGTGCTGCTATATCTTGACTTACTGGACATATTTTTCCCTCGTTATCCAATATTCAGCAAATAAGTCAATTGGGCCGAAGAGAAGACAAGATTTAATTGAATATTTTCAGAGACCTTCTTCTGCGATGGCTCTCCAATTTCGAGAGGTCTTGTGGCCTGCCATTCCTGGCTTCCATGATTTGAATCATCTCGTAAGAGAAAAGTTAATCCTGCGTACAGTGGAACGATTCAGATAGGATTCGAACCTCGGTCCTGCCTTTTAAGACTGGCACCGATATCTCCACGACTACTGAGCCTGTCCAATAACGTCCACTAGTTTTTAATTAGGTTAAGCCTGTTAATAGCAGTGGTGAATTAAGCTTTAAGGAGGCCCTAGACGTAAAGAAAGTTAAGGCCATAACAGTGGGGGGTGGGTGAGCGAGTGCTCGTCTTTGGTCTTCGAGACTCTTGGAAGGTCTTGGACGACGATGCCCCATTCAGCTGCGAGGCTGCCTATTCCGCCTATAGGTTAATTCGCCGCTGCTTAGTAGTCAAGTTGTAGTCATCTAGTTCTAGTTGAGCTGGAATAATGTCAAGAGATCTTTCCAATATTTTTGAGCAATGGGGAATTGTCCTTTGCAAAGCATTCTCAACTCACTTTGTGTCGGATAAGTCTAATTTTAATCAAGTACCAAAAACTGGAGAGGATTAAATGTGCTGCTCAATAAAATACTATAGAACCTTAAGGCAGCTCCTCTTGAACCGCTTCATCTAAGAAATAGTGAAAACACAGTAGTTTGTACCAAATCATTGAGCGAATCTTGATGCCTTCACAGCCATCGTTGAGCTTACTAAAGTGTATCTATTACGTAAAACTATCTTCAAAATATCTCAAACAAACTCCTAGGATAAGATCACCAAAAGACAAAAAATAAAGAAAAAAAAAGCTCACAGGAAGCTGAGTAAATGCGTCAATTGACATTCTCCGTGCAACGTTTTACGCTTTTACTCCACAGGAACGCATGGTACAGATCACACGCCAGAAAGTGGGAGGCCTTGGGCTGAGCATAAAGGGTGGCGCCGAGCATAAACTGCCGATACTGATATCACGCATCTACAAGGACCAGGCGGCCGACGCAACAGGTCAGCTGTTTGTCGGGGATGCCATCATCAAGGTAAGTACCGTCCTCCCAGGTGTATCCTCTTGCCGGTGTCGGAGACGCCAGTCTTTATCGCACCGCGGGGATCTCGGTTCCTATTTTTTTTACCGTGCGCTTTTAAAGTCACGCTGTGGCGTAGTGAGCGTGGAATACCCACGGGAAGGGACCTGTTAGCATAAACGTCAACTAGAGGCAAACGTCGGCAATATCGATAAGGGATCCCGCTGGCGGTGTGTACTGCTTGTGTTGCTAGTTTCGAAGACATATTATTTGGGTTGTCCTTTTTTTTTGGGTTTTGTTTGGCTTTGTACATGAATTTGCACTTCCTTTTCCATTGCGGATGGATTTGCAAAGTAGACCAGCTGGAAAATGTGGTTGCAAATGATAAGAAATCCATCCGCTTGTTGAGCTGCGTATCTTCAACCAACCCATCACAAACGGAAAACCGAGTCGGAAATTTAAATTTATCCTCCATCAAATCATCACAATTATGTTAGGCGAAATGAATGTATTTTGGTGAAAGCTTTCCTTATCCCGTGTGTTTCCAAACCAAACCGACGCTTAAAGTGAAGGGAAACAATGCAATGGTGGGCCTCCCCAAAATTATTTTAATCCTGATTTGTTTCTCTGTTTTTTTTTCCTCGTTCACCTCAAGGGTTCGGGATGTTTTCTTTTTTCTCCCCTTGCTCTTTGTTCCATCCATGTACTGGGGGAAAGCACTGCTAAAAATAATCAGGATCACTTTGCAGCTTTCTCCAACCTGCCAGCCAAATTGATTCTCCCAGGCAGTTTGCTCCCTTGCCACAAAAACAGAAAAGGATTTCCGGAAAGTAATAAGAGTACTTCCCGTTTCCGGTGCCAAGTAAACCGTCCGTAACCGGCTCTCTCTCTCTCTCTCTCTGTGTACGTTTTGTTTCCCATCTTACGTCGGAACCGCGGGTTGGAGTTTTCACTGGAAAGCGTCCGAAAAATAGGGGATCCCATGCTCGACACTTTTCCCAGCAACAGCAAACGGGAAAATGTGGTTAATCCCAAGAGCTTGCACCCAGATGGAAATGGTTAGTTTGTCGGGCTCAACATTTCACTCATTTCACTCCCCTCCCCCCTCCAGGGCCATCCCACCGGCTTACAGGCTTACAATTAGATTTTGAAAATTTTGGGCAATAGAAAGGCAGAAAAAGCGGTTTTACCGTTTTCCAGCCCGTACTAATGTTTCATTTTTCATTTCCAGTGAAATTGCGCCACAACAAACCAATCTTTGCGAATTCGATTCATATCGCAATGTTTACCTGTACCTGTAAGAATTAATTAAAAGGCGGACAGTTTAGCAGCGAAGGGCCAAACATGATTTTTCTATTTGCTTTTTCCCGTTTATCCACCTTTAAGCTGGAAATGGAAAAGGGGGCAAAAAGGTTCCTCAGTCGGAAAAGTTTCCAAACGGCCATCGCAAATTAAACCATCGTCGG
>AXCM01008842.1:0-11283 GCA_000473375.1 Anopheles culicifacies | reverse complement strand
TTCTACCCGTTCGGAGACCAGCGCCGCTATCTCCTCGTCCACCGAGCTGCTCTCACTCTTCTCTACACATTCTCTATTTGTGGGACCTGAAGATTTTGACGTTTTATAACATTCACATTTAGGAGCGGTTCGGTAGCCGAGGAGACCGAGGCGTCCGAGACGTCGAACGGGCAGGACCGAGGTTCACGCAGGACTGACTATCCTGTTGTTCAAGTCACGGAAGCCAGAAATGGCAGGCCAAAACCTCTCGAGGTTGTAGAGCCAGAGAAGAAGAAGAAGATAACATTCCATTGTAGCCCCCAAGTTTGATTCCATTCCATAAAATACCAAGAATTAGTTTTAAACTAAACTCATATTAAAGCTTTTCACATCCGAGTTCCCCTCTCCAGATCCAAGCAGACTACGGATTTCATTATCCACTTGTTTTCTTCTTAGTTTAAAGCTATTGTCCACTGTTGGTATTCTTTTCCCACCCACCCAGAACGCTTCCCTACGCTGGATGTGTGTGTGTGTGGAATCAGTAAAACGAACGCCCCATGCCCGGTGACCGTCGGATGCACCTGCACAGCTTAGCTCCGGGATTTAAGCACATGCCTAAAAGCTGACCACAAAATTCACTCCACCCCAGCACGTAATCACTCTGCTGTGCGTTAAATTTACTTGCCACTCGGTAAATAAATATATCGCTCACACACACACACACACGCCCAGCCAAATGGTGGGAAATTTTGGCCCCCAGGGTCCAGTGAACAGACTCTGGTCGCTTATAAGCGTGCAGCAAATCGATGGAAAATCCGTGCCAACACGGATCGCGGGAAGAAGAAAAAGGCAGAACCGAAACCGTGGCGCGCGTACTAAATGGCGCTACCCGTTTGCCAAATGCTTTCGCTCCGGTGTTGGTACTACCGCAATACGTACCCAGGTGTGAAAGTGTGCGTGTGCTTTTCCGTGCACCGAAAAACTGCACTATCGAAAGCGCAACCAAAATGCACTTCCGGTGTGAAAACCCAAAACCCAATCCCACTAATCATGCCAAAGTGCGCGCATCGGTAGTGGTCACAGTTCCGGGGCTGATGCGTGGTAGTAATAAAAATCTGCTTAACCACAGGCCATCGTAAAACTGGTGACGAGGAAGCAACGTGGTGGAAAAAGCAATTGATGCACGGGGAATGACTGCTGGAGTGGAGTAGTGCAATTTGGTGGCTTTCATTCCAATGGTTCATATGGACCTTAACCCTTGAAGGTATCGGTAAGAATTAAAGGACACAAAATGTAGCTTTTAGTTGTTGAAATTGATTGCTCTTTTAATGAACTCTCCTATAAGAATACAGGCAGCTTCTCGAGAAACGATTAGAAGCCCCAGAATAAAAACCCCCAAAATCACACCATGCAATCCAAGGGTTAACCAAGAGTGTGCAGTGTTCCAACAGATGACTCCCGGTTAAAATTTCTGACGTTATAATTCTAAACCACCACGGTGGCAGCATTCTCCCACCGTCACCTCTAAACGGTCCATAGAAAAGATCAATATCTACAAACTCTACATCGATGGCACCTATAAGCGCCACTTCGCGGAAACCATCATTCAACGTCGCGGTAACCAATAATTCGCACCGAACGCTGCCCTCCATGCGTGTCCCGTGTGCGTGTGCATTTATTGAAATCGCATGTGCTCAGCAGCGTAAGTATTTACGCATCGGGAGCTTCACATCTCGCCCGTAAGCCAGAGAGCCTGCCAGTATCCGGGTTGTCCTTTTTTTTTGTTTGACGAACACACTGAGGCACACACTGCACTAAATGCACCATCTCCATATTGGATTATGTACCGATGGCGGTGCATTTTCGCATCCTGCTCATCCACCTTGCCCGGAGGTCACGGTACTGAATGTGTTTTATTTATCAACAAATAACAAACAATTTCCGCGCGCCCCGAGAACCACCTGCCGAGGTACCGTGGTACACTGCGAGGAATAATTACGCACAAATGAATGTATTTTCGGGTACCGGCCGTTTCGGGGCGTGTTGCGTTGGCAAGGGTGTTTTCGGATGGAAGATATTATGTTTATAACTGAATGCATTTTACTTGAAAGTGGTAGCAAATTGACCCACCATTTAATGCATGCACCAGACCAAAGGCTTATCATATCGAGCTGTGACGATGGGACGAACATTTTAATAGGGTGGCATTTAATGCGAAGTCTCCCCTTCTTCCCTCCCTGCCTCTCATCAAAATAGATTGAAATGTGTACAAACGCCGTTTAATATAGAAGATTCAGATAACACATAAATAAGTGCAGTTTTAGATTCACTCTTTCTTTTACTTATAAGAATAGCCCTCGTCAAGAAGAGCTCAAAATGGTTTATTTAATCGTTTTTAACAGCTTCAGTTTAGGCATTGTTATGTATTGTACAACTGTTTAAAAATACTGGCACAAAAATTTTTAATTTCTCTTGAACGACATGCATTCTATTCTAGCGCCATCTATGATTGTGTAGCCAAACTAACGTCAAATTCAAAACACCTTTCCATCATTTTCAATAATGCACTTGCCCATACCGCCACTAGCTGACTCGATTACCATCGGAAAACTTATATAAATTTAGTATAAGAAGAAATGGTTTGATCAAAAACAGTAAAACTTTGAGCAGTACCGGGTTAGCTCATAATACCGGGTGGTGCATTTCATTTTTGCACAATAGTTAGTGAATGAATAATCCCGAAAGTAAATACGTTTTGAAGAGTTGTATAAAACTAAACAAAAGAAATGAAACTTGTCTATCTCATGAAAATGGGATTTGTTTTCTTCCAGTAAAATTTCTAAACTTATCTTTCCAAAAACTAAATCTTTCTAAATTTCCAAAAACTGCAATTTCACGAAATGTCACACAAATGTCCACACGCTCATGGTGCCGTCCCTTGGTGAGCAATACAAAACATCTGCTGTTTGCTGTCCTGCTGCTTGCCATCCCACACTTTCGCACCCGCTACTTCTCGCTCAACAAAGCTACAAACCAGGTTGCTTCGATGAGGTTTCGAGCCGAATAAAACATATCGGAACCGTATACCAACCAACCGACCACCGCACTCATTTGCAGTGTAATCTGATTGTTTTCAGCACCCCCCAAAAACGGCCACTGGCTCCCAGATTCGTGTTCGTGTTGTGCGCGCGTGTGAAAGTGTGTTTTTATGCAAAAGACGAATGTGTATGAATGCTCCGTGCGCAAGAGCGGTAAACGCGAAACAACGTGATCGAATCCGCACCGCGTTTACCGTAGTTGAAATCCACGGCGAACGTAATCGGACGCAGACACGGCAGACAGTACGAAAAGTTCAATAATCCCTACAGCGGGTGCCTGGCTACGATTGACCGAAAACCTGTGGTGTCTCATTTAATTTAATTTGTAGTCCCGAACGGTGTAGTTCCGTAACGGTGTAAAACGGTCATACGAGATTTCGGCACGGGAGTCGGATAATTCTTCCCAAGCAACTGAAACACGGTGCGGAAGATAGTTGATCCGTCCAGCGGAGTGTGCAGATATGAGTAGCAGTGCCTCATCGTCAACGGCCGGAAGTAATGCAGCTGGGGCAGCGGCAACGAACCAGTCTGGACAGGCCGGTGAGGTGGGAAATGCAACGGACGGAAGTGGCCATGCGAACAGTGGTTCGGGTGGAAACATTGTGGCGGAAAAGCAGCAAAGTGGCGGTGGTGCAGTAGGTCACCCTGGCACGACGGAACCGCGTACCTCCTCACCTGCCCATCATCGGAACGGGAGTGGCGGTGTGGTAGGGACCGGTGGCAGTAACACCACCAGCACCACCGGAACGGTTCTGCGTCGAAAGACGAACGTTTGTCTGATCTGTGGCATTTACACGAATTTGTCGCTGAACATTTTCGAGCCCCGCAACGGACCGAACATCGTCGATGTGATCTACGAAAAGTACAAATTCCGGGTAAGTGATCCTAGTAAAACGGTGTCCACCATCGGTAAGAGGCAGGGAGGATTCCTTCACGTACGGCCGTATCCAAAAGTCTTGATTATCGATTTTCCTCTTCGCGTTGGGAACCGTTCGAGAGCATTACGGGCAAGGCCGTGGGCAGAGGCAGAGGGCCAAAGGGATGAACAGGATGAAGGGATACTTTTACAACATCGACTTACTTGCTCTTGCCGTTCTCCGTGCACCCTAAGGGTGTGTGTAAGCGGGCCTTTTTTTCCTCTGCGCCTTTATCGTTCCTCATCATTCTCGCGTGATGACCTGCGCGTACGGTTGTATAAGTTGGTGCGTTGTCTCTGTCTTTCTGTCGCTCGCTCGAACCTTTTTCCGCTCCTACGCGTAGTCCTGGTGGCCCTTTTCCATGCCCGCAACGAAAGGGAACGCGGGAAAGAACATTTTATTGTCACACACTGTGTAAGACATGAAACGCACGGACAAGATACGGGCGCAAGACGTTTCAATGTTCGTCGCATTGTGTGCCAGAATGAACAGCTGGCAGCCTTTTCCCGCCCTTCTTGTGGTCGTATTCGTATGGGGTAATCTGTCTGGTCCCGTTACAGATGGTTCCTATTGATGGTATTATTTACCTCGCGATAGTTAAACCTTAATTTTGATCGTTATTTATACCATTCCATTTTACCACGATCGCTTCAGGAATTTAATCGTTGAAATCTACGCTTACTTTTAGGCCGAACGTGGTGATAACGCGGACAAACACATCTGCTTTAGCTGCAACAACTGGCTGATCAATTGGTACTCGCTGCAAAACACATCTTCCGGTAGTTCACGAACGTGTGAACCGGCACCATCAACAAGCCGGTCGTCGTCAGCAGCGGACAGCAGCAACAATAGCCGCCACGGTCGGCACCACAGTCATAAGCCACGGACGAAACCCCATTGCCATAACGTTTCCTCCGCCGACGATAAAGAAAATCGGCCCCAGAAACGCCAACAACCAGTCTCAGCGTCAAATCCAGATCAACATGGTCAGATATCTTCCACGACAAGCAGTCCTCCCGCCAAGGATCGTACAAGATCTCCCCAACTGCACCATCCATACGCGAAAAAGGTTAACCATTCCGTTGCAAGTCCACGACGATCGTTAGCACTGAAGGAAAGGAATGGACAACGGGCGGAAGCTCCGACTAATGATTGGAAGCCACATCAGGGTGCAAGTGATCTGCAGGCAGTGAAGCAAGACAATGCTGTGTCGAGCAGCACGGAAAACGACCTGGATCCGTACACGATACTAGTCAAACCGTTCGAAAGTCGTCTAATACAAATGCTACAAGGACAGGGCACAAGTGTGACAAAGGAACACGTTTCAGCAGCCAACACACGTCCCTGGATACCGCGATCGATCGATGACGCTAACGGCAACAACGTGACTGTGGTCCATCGGAGAAGCTACGATACGAATGGAAACGTTTCTAGCGTGGTGGATGATGAGGGTACGAAGGAAATTGTAATCAGCTTCGATACTACCCTGTCGGAAGTGATCGATGTAGTACCATCGCTGAAAGCCATACACTCGTGGAACGTAGACCCAGTACGTTCGCCGGATCCAGTACGTTCGTTGCATCAGCGATTATCCTCAGGAGCACTCACAGTATCCGTCATTGGTGGTACAGGAATAACCGATTCCCGTGTTTATGAATAGAAGAAACCATCACAAATGACACGCAAAACAGCTTGTAAGATCGATGTGGAAGTAAACTAGCAAAAAGGGAACCATTTGTTATTAGTTAAATCCTACCAAGAGTAATGCCAGGACAATTGAAAGCCGATGTCAGCGTGCTAGCTGAATTGTTACAGGAGCGTGTTTAGTTATGACCAAATCGTTAACGAAAAAATGAACTACCAAAAAGAGAAAAGACATGAGGCAAATGTGAGTCGTTATAATAATAAGCATACAGCAGTACAGAACGGGATAGCATTTGCCATTCGAAATAAGCAGATAGGAGCTGTTAGTGTATAGAAGCAATATGTCAATAGAACTGCAACTATGCGGTGCTGCGATACGATACGGTCAACCGAACGACTGACTGGACTGTTTTAGTTTAAACTTGTATTTAGTTGCGTCTACTCTCTAAAGCACTTCCAGTACATTCCTCCCCTAATCGTGCGTGGGGATGATATTCGTTGTAAGGTGTAGTGTAGCTTAGTATATTTGGATCTCAATTAACTTAACCCACGACAGTATGGAGGATGGAGGGATGTGATATCGATACATACCCCGTTATAGTTTTGTCGAACAAACCAAACAAATATTATTTTTTTTTATCTTTAACCGCTTTAATGTCCACGTGTATAGGAAACACGATATGAAATGAACGTGCTTAAAAGAATCACGCTTTGAAGGAGTAACTGTTAGTATTGTGCTATTGATATTTTTATCTTCTTTATTTTTGTTTAACCGATGTATATGAGCTTGATTCCCCGGGAGGCGATAACCAAATTCGTAGCTTTCATATTTCATTGCATTGTTATACATTCCTAATATTGTGTGCAGAAGGGAAAAACAGTGGCATAATTGTGCGCCCCACAAGGTACAAACGGTACGTGTCATAGTATTTTAGGCAAAGAACAAATTTAGCCTTACGTAATGTGCAGCTCACACAAGTAACAATAGGTAAGGGCGATTGGAAAGTATTCACACTCCAAGAGACATGCACTGTATCGAAGCAAAACCGTACACTCAGCGTTTTTAATGTGTGTTTGTTGCGTGCGTGTATGTGACCATTACGATGATGACGTGTTGTCCTAGCAACCGAACCGAATCGTGAGATGAATCGTGCTCAGGAATTTCGTTTGCCTTTATAAATCACAGCAGTCGTGTAGAAATGTGGAGCCTGTACGGCTGATCAGCATTTCCTTTCGGATTTTTTTGGAAGCAAGACGTATCGTGCATTTGTTCTAAAGAAATTCCAATAACGAAAATAGAAGGACGAAACACAGAAAAAAACAGAAAACTTGGTGAATCTTTACTTTTGCGATGGTTGGTAATTAAATTACGCACAATCAATGTGTGGTAATTGAGCTGTTATATGCATTGCGGTACTGTGGCATCGTATCGCATGTGTGAGGAAACTCCGTGAGCATTATCGTAGTGTGGGGCTGAACATTCTGCTTCGCATGAATTTGACCATTGGACGGACACATTTCCAAAAAGATTTGTAAGGTAAGTTAAATTATTTAGTATATTTTGATATTTTTGTTGCCCAAATTATCGGTCATTCGTTTTACAACTAGTTTTGTATTCTTATGAAAATATGCGAAAACATCGTAGACTTATCCTTTTCCGATATTTCTACGATGCGCAACCAATGATATTGCGATCAATGTGCAAACCAACATATTTTCTGCCTTATGTGCAACGATTCATTTAAATAGTTTACAAATAATATACCGATTGACATTTTGCACACAATCCAACATGGTTGCCGGGTTCCAGCATGGCCCACCCGACAGTTCTGTCACATTCGTTCCAACCGAGCGGAAGTGGCCGACAATCGAGCAGTTCGAGCACTTCCCTCGAAGCGCTCGATTTGACGCGTCCGACAGCGAATTGCTGCCATCTTGCTCGTGTCGCTGAAGTTGTGCGGTTGTGCTTCTGGAACAAGATCGCACAACCACTCACATTTTTTTGTGAATAAAAAATACCAACAAAAATATACAAAAAAAATCATAAAAATACAAAAAACCACCCCAAAAAAATCGCAAAATCGTGAGAAAAGCAAAACAACACCTACCTTTAAATCGTATTTTTCATTTCGCAAAAGAATCATTGCCAACAGTGTGTGTGCGGAAAGTCGTGCGTGAAACGAAAGAAAAAGAAATCGTCGTCGACGTCGTCAGCCCACTGCATTACGAAGCAGCTCAGCGTACCCGTAGCAATTTGTGAAAACGTTAGCGACAGCATAGTCGGAAGGATAGCCACAAATCTTTCACTTTTGCTCGCTGACTCAAGCCTACTGCAGCTCCCTTTTTTTTCTTGCGAAGGAAAGGAAACACAGAAACTTTCCCCCCCTCTCCGGTTGGATCGGCCCACTTTGCTGGTGAAGCCCGTAGGAGCGAAATCGAAGCAACGTGTCAGTAGTGAGTGCGTGTTTCGTGATCGGAATTTCCGAATAAATCAACTCCTTTTCCCCCGGTCGAAAAGCACGTGCGTGCGTGTGTGTGTGCTTGCGTGTGCTGTGTCAGCCAAGTGAAAGTCCCCGTCCTTGCGCGCGCGTCATCACTTATCTGGGAAAAAGCCGGAAAGCATAACATCATCCACAATGAATCCCGGAGCACCGAATTACCAGATGGCATCGCTGTATGTAGGCGATCTGCACTCGGACATCACGGAGGCAACGTTGTTCGAGAAGTTTTCGACGGCCGGTCCGGTGTTGTCTATTCGCGTGTGCCGTGATCTGATCACACGCCGTTCGCTGGGCTATGCGTACGTAAATTTTCAGCAGCCTGCAGATGGTGAGTATAGCAGCGATGGAGGGAGGTTCTTTCATAGCATGTAAAATATTTAGTTCGCTTTCATATCTCTCACCGCAACCGTTTCGGAAAGGTGTTCCAATAGTCATTATAGAGAAAAAAAGAAACATACATGTACGTCCGGTTGCGACTACACGTGTTTTCGTACCCCGGTCGATGTTTCATATCTTGTACGGTGCCGTCGCCATATTGTAAGTGTGTGCCTCTCGCTCACTCGTATGCGTACAGGGCGCTTCTGCCCACTGCAGCTGTCAATCTTGTCGCTCGCACTGTAGCACCATCTAGCGAGCAGCAGGAGAAGCTCTTTTTGGTGGGCAAATTTCTAGTTTTTCTTTCACTGCAGTTGCAAACACCCGTTTGCCACGACGCACCTTTGAGCACGTATACCCGGCACAGGAGTAGTAACAGCTAATTGAGGCACTTGTTAGCTTTGTTTTGCGCGTGTAAAGCATAACGCGATATGAGTAATCACAGGAAGGGGGAGAGGGGGCAAGGACGTTGAAAGACAGCTAGGGTTTATTGTCTTCTTTCGGTGACACGATTAATGACAACGTGACGTTTTCCTTTACGGCTATTCGTACACGTTGCAGGAAGTATGAGCTATAAATTCCGCAGCAAAGCCGGTGGTTGCACTGCTATAGATTGCTAGAGGGGCATGAAAATAACTATCCTTTCGCATTTATCCGATATCAATTCAGTTCGGTGAATTGCACATTCTGAAAGCAACTTCGGAATGATGTGAAAACTTTATCCTAAATCGGGTGCTTTAATCAATTGCGTCAATATCAGCGTACTTATCGCATGGTAATGCAATCGCACTGATAAGCAAACCGTTGGCTTTAACGTATGATCTCAGCAGTAGCAAATGCCTTGCTCTGTAGCTAAGAACAGCTTATCACTGTCGGAAAGCTATTTGTGTCGCTATTGCGATAAATATTAACTTTACTAGAAATGGAGTTCGATTGGTATCCCAGTTCGGTATGCACTCCGCTTGCACATAAATCGTATGAATATGTTTGCAACATAAGATTACTGTGCTTGTAAATGGCACTGAAAATAGTGCGCAGTTGGGTAAAATATATCCTACCTGTTGGAAAACGCGTTAATATAAAAACAGCACAGAAATTTATAGTTTCAATTGCACAAAAGCGGTTGTCCTTCAGCGAGGAGAAGGGTTCAGATTGTTCCCCCTCTAGCAGCAGTGGTAAAGCAACATACAGTACATAACAGACAGGGGCAGAAAATACCACTTTAAATGAGAAACGTTTGTCCTGCTGCACGATAATGACAAATTATCGAGTTGAAACAATTTGTTTGTATATTATTTACTGCTCGTTTTTTGAACAATCATATGATTGACAAGGCTGAAGTGGTATTTTTTGCTCCAGACAATTGAATACAGATAGTGTGTGTGGTTACCTTTAGAGCGTTCCCTAGGTTACGAATTAATCTCCACTTTCGACATCTCAGCCCCTTCCACATTCCACAGCTACTGTGACCAGTTTTACGGCCAATGGATGATGGAAATTGAGAAGCGCCTATGTGGTCGGAATGTGAGCGACCAATTTTATGGCATGTTGTGTTACGTGACGGTTTCACTTTTAGCCTATCTATGTATCATGTCTGGGAAAATAATATTGTAGCAATGTTGTATTTTGCTATCTGCACTCATCCTTTGTACAATTGTTATTGATTTAATAAATGTTCAAGCCAAGCAATTTTGCATATCCTTGAACAGCTACCCAAAGCAATTTTGATGTTAGATGAAAACTAGCAATTAATTTTAATATTTTGAGTTGTTGGAATGTACTAGATTGACAAAAGGTTATTTGGAGCACCAACCACTTGCCGCTCTGATGTACGGTGGGAAGGAGCAGGGATTTACCGTGGATTTATGTACGCGTCTGTTTTGATATTTTAATTTTGTGGTACTATCCCTTGAAAGGGTGGGAAACGAATCGATATAATTAGTTTTCATCATACCATTAGTACTGGTAATGGTTACAATACGATGAGACCGCTGTCCTGTTTCCTGATTATTTACCAGCATTTATATAGAAGATGGGAATGTGCTGGTAGTGCTCTTAGGGAGGCTTTTAATGTACGCTTTGAATGCTTTAGAAGATAGGGTTGTAGCCAGAATAAATTGTTAGAACAACGACTCACAAAAGGGTAGCAAATATCTCGAGGAAATCGTCATTTAATCATAACGCTTGTAGTTACCGAATACTCATAATGCGCCGTTTTGTGGTGAGAAATTGTGAAAGCATTGCTATTAAAAGTTAGTGTTTTATCGTTTGCGGTAATTATAAGTTTTAGTATTATTTGTTTGTGATATTAATGTGTGAACGTTTCTCGTGATAATCTATTAATTCTACTTGAATATATACAGCCGAACGTGCGTTAGATACGATGAATTTCGATTCGATAAAGGGACGCCCAATTCGTATAATGTGGTCGCAGCGTGATCCGTCGCTGCGTAAATCCGGCGTGGGTAATGTGTTCATCAAGAATTTGGACAAAAAAATCGACAACAAGGCTATGTACGATACGTTCTCGGCATTTGGCAATATCCTAAGCTGCAAGGTAGCCCAGGACGAGAAGGGCCAGAGCAAGGGTTACGGTTTCGTGCACTTCGAGACAGAAGAGTCAGCTAACAACTCCATCGAGAAGGTAAATGGCAAGCTGCTGAACGAGAAGAAGGTATACGTAGGCCGATTCATCTCGCGCAAGGAGCGCGAGAAGGAACTGGGCGAGAAGGCTAAACTGTTCACGAACGTGTACGTCAAAAACTTCGG
>AXCM01008841.1:0-12882 GCA_000473375.1 Anopheles culicifacies | reverse complement strand
TTTTTTTTTTGTTTAACTGTACCAGAACGCATCGCATTCATTGCACTTTTTTTGCTCTCGGTGCTTTATTTTTGGCGGTTCCCAATGGAATATGGTGCGCCTATTTCGAAACGCTTTTTTTATGTGACAAATTAAGTTGTCAAAGCACTCAGTTTAGCAGGGATTGTTCCATGCAGATGCTTTCAGTTCAACGGTGACAGATAGTACTATTACTTCTTCTTCTTCTTTATTGGCCTGCTCCTAGGGAGCACGTCTGATAGACATGGCCTGTTGATAGTACTATTACTATGCTTAAAATAAAGCAAAGAACCACGTCTGGAAGCTCACAAAACCGTGCAAAAACAAACGTAAATAATACACTCTTTAGCAATCATCGTACCTGTGCGCGCGGGGATGATGTGGTGGAAGAAGTTGGCAAAGATAACGCCTACAGTCTAGTGTGGCTATGCGCTCTGTTCATCTGCAGGTTCAATAGGACTACACCGTTTATGCATCCACCCGGTGTGTACAATGCCGAGGAATACCATCGCCATTACAATAATCAATCGTTACCGTCGGCGGCCGCGACGGTCGGTGCGGCCGGTCCGAGTTCGCTGCTCGACCAAAGCTATCACCTGACCGACATGTCCGGTCAGCCCTCGTCACTGCCACCGATGTTCCACCATCATGCGCATGCATACCAGCAGCAAACGCAACAGTCACTGCTACACCAGCAGCAGCAGCAGCACCAGCGGGCAAACACTTCGCTGGCAATGGACCGAACGTACCATAGCGAGGCGGGCGGATACTTTCAACCAAGGTGCTTTTCAACTTTATCATTTCATTCTTTTCATTCGGTTTAGTATATTACATTCCATGGGCGTTCGTTTAATGTTAGGGTAATTGTTTACTGGCAAACTGGCGCGTATCCACTCCATGTCACTCATTCACATGCTTTTGTTTTTGTAGATGTTCCGTAGTTTTGCATGCACACTTTCGTATATTATTTATTCATCTTTTGTTTAAACAACGTGTAAAACTGGTTATTTTATTTGATTGTGAATTGTTTTAGCAAGATATTATTGTAGCGCATGAAGTACTTATGGCTTGTTTTGTATTTCTTTTGATTTGTTTGTTTATTCTTTAACTGAAAAAATCCCACCAAAAACTACACATGGTACTGTAAAAGTAAAAGATGTGCATGTTCCGCTTTCGTACTGTTGCGAGCATCTATTTTGGCATTTTCCCCTTTCGAGAAATTATCAATCCATCGATCATAGGAAGTGATCGTGTTAATCCTGTATGAGCTTTTGATATTACATTTCGTTTACGATCGATTGTTTATATATTTAATACCTTCTGTGGTCCTCCCAGAATCGATCAAATTGATGCATCCGTTATTAAACCCGAAACCGGTGCTGAACTCACGATGATGGAACCGGAACGTTTGACACCTCGGAAGTTCCCCGAAATTCATCCCATCGTCAGCGTATCGGCCGGGCTGCTCATTTCCACCAAGAATCGATTAACGATGAACGGAATGGCGGACACGGTTAAAATATACAGTCTAGGTGCGTACAACATTAGAGAAGCTAAAGATATGCATAAAACTGATGGGAAATGGACGTTTACAGGATACAACGATGCGAGCAGGAAACTGTTCCAAACGTACCCGGGACCGCTGGTAAAGGGAGTGACACATAAAAAGTCAGTTATTGAATTCTGCGAGGAACAGCTGCGTCATGGGCCTCCGTACAGTGGTGCATTGGCAATGATTAAATCACGAGGCAATTCAATCAACAGTCTTCATTCGTCCTCGCTAGCCGCTGGTGTAAACCGTAGCTCCTTTGCCTTGTTGTGGAATTACATAATTCTACTACTAAGACAAAATGGGGTAAGTGCTTTCACGATTCATATAATTTGGAAATCTTTCTTTAAATGATTTTTATTGTTTACTTTCACGTGCAGACATTCGTTGGGACGGATATCTCGGAACTGTTGATGCGCAATAAGGAGGAGTACCCGTTCGAGTCGCTCCAAGCTAGTGTGACACGCTCTGCTAACATAAGTGGACGCAATTCGTCCCTGTCCCAGGCAGTCGCTGAACGTGAGGCAGATGCCCGGCAGGAGGGCGATAGTGAGGAAGCTGGAGAAGCTTCACAGGAGGGTGGTGACGCACAGGATGCGCTGGTAGAAGCCGCACCAAAACCGCTCACTGAGCTCGAGATCACGGACAAGTTCCGCAGTTATCTGCTGTACGGTAACATTAGCGAAGCCCTCGAGTGGGCTACAGAGCACAATCTCTGGGGACACGCACTTTTCCTCGCTTCGAAGGTGGACTCCCGGCAGCATGCCAACGTGATGATGAAGTTTGCCAACAAGCTAACGTTGAACGATCCGCTGCAAACGTTGTACCAGCTGTTGAGCGGGAGAACTCCAGCGTCTGTTACGGTGTGTATGAAGGAACATTGAATGTTGGAAGGAGAGCATCGAATATACGACTTTCGCTTTTCGTTTACAGAGCGTTTTGGATGAAAAGTGGGGTGACTGGCGGCCACATCTGGCAATGCTGATGTCAAACAGTTCCGCCAAGCCGGAGCTGATCAAGAAGTCGATCACAACGCTCGGCGATACGTTGCTTCATCGGGGCGATCTGTATGCAGCACACTTTTGCTACCTCCTGTCCGATGTGGCCTTTGGTCGATTTGCCGACGTCAAGCAGGATGTGACGGGCCGTCAAGCAGGATGTGACGGCAACAGTGGTACCGTCCGGTTGGTGCTACTCGGTGCTGCTCACCATAATCGAAGCTTCCGCGAGGTGTCGACAAACGAGTCGATTATGATGACTGAAATCTACGAGTACGCACGATCCCTTAACGAAGATCGCTATACCATTGCGGAATTACAGGTACGTTTGCTAATGCCGTATGAATAATGGAGTTGTGTGAATGTGATTCATCATATAGCATCGTTTTCTTCTAGCGTTTTAAATATCTACTAGCTTGCCGTATGCTTGACCAGGGTATGCAACTTAAATGTTTGCTCTACATGGAGCAAATAGCGGACCAAATACAGTACGATCCTTACAGTTACGATGCTGATTTTGTGCGAAAGGTAAGATAAGAGTAGAATATATCGAAAAGCTTTACATATCCGTCATTTCTTGAAAAGTATCTAGAATTGGATAAATTCTTTATCATTGCTTCTCAAAATCCTTTAAATGACTCATTGTTTTTCTGATTTTTAATTTGTATGGTAAAACGCTAGGTATATACGCTTGGTGATCGATTGAAGTATTACGATCCGGTTATGGAGAAAGCGCTGGATGAATCAGTTAATAACACCGGGCGAGGAAATATCTATGCGGACGTCGAAGATCCCCAATGGTTGAAGCGGTTGAACGAAATACTCCTCAACAGTGTTAGTATTAATTTAAAAATACTGCTTTAAGCGGATATGAGTATGATATTAACTTTATGCGCTATTTTTTTCAGTCGTCGAATGGTGCCTCACATTACAATAACGCTAGCGATGGTCAAGCTGCGAACTATGATTACAGCAGTTACGCATATGGTGCAGATCAAACGCAAACTGCCAGTGCAGTAGCTCAAGAGCGGCAGCTTTCCGTGACGGAACCTCCCTACGCCACGGAGTCGAACGACATTAACAAGCAGTTTAACGAAATTAGTCAGCAGCTTGGACAGCTTAACTTGCAGTACAACGAGCAACAGCAACCGTCGGAGGGACAGCAGTACCCATCGTCACAACCCAATGCCGCTCCGTACGAATTGAACCCCTCTGCTGTTCCGAATTATGATCAGGGTTACGAATCGATCAACCAACAATCGTTGTTGGATCCATCGGTCGAACAAACGACCAAACAGCTGCAGGAAAATTATCAACAACAACAAGTCATGATGCAACAGCAGATGCATTATAATCAGTATAATAACTATGATGAACAGCAGCAACAGCAGCAACAACAACAGCAGCAGCAGATGGGTGGTCCTACCTTTTTCACGCCAGCACCAGCGAACAATGAACCCATCGGATCTACAATGCCGGCTCCATACGATGCTGGATACTGGGGCAACGCTGGTAACAGTGAGGTGAATAGCATTTAATACCTTTTTTTTATTGATGAATTTGAAGTGATTCGTTCGAATTGATTCGCGTAAAGTTGACAGTTTTGCGAGTGGTTATTATTTAATTTTGTTTTAGTTTGGTTTTAATATAAGATCCGATTGGGAATGTAACGGATAGTTTATCTTTATTTTGTTTTGGTTTGTTACAAGTGCCATTGTGCCATGGCAAGTTGTAGCACTATTTTATGTTATGTGATTAGTTAGTTAGCGCTTGCTCAAACCCAACCTTATGTTGTGAGTTGGTGCTATGGTTTAGTTTTATTGCTTTGCTATTCCATCATTTGGTTTTGTACGATTTCTCTACGCACAAACGCATACACACACACACACACGCGCAACTGTGTAAACGCTTACTTCCTCCCATACAACACGGAATGCAGCTACGAACACAGGAACAGACGTGGCGACAGCAACAGCACCATCCACAGCATTACCAGCAGGAGGAGGAAGATCACGATCTGGACGAGGAGGATGAGGAAGCGAAAGAATGCGATCGTAGTTCGTTGTCGCCTTCGCCAGGTATCGACGCGATACAGGAAGAAATTGCCGCAGGTGACCATGCGACCGCATTCGATTATCATCGTCCATCACAGCAACAGCAACGGGATGCGTGCGTAAGTAGCATTATAACCGATGGCAATGACAATGGGTCCAGAGACAGTGCTACTAGCTCGCCGCTTTCGGAAACGTTTCGTGGCAATTACTGTGCTAACAAGTGTGGTGTGAAGCATGTGCATACGCTTCAGCAGCAGAGGCACCTCAACCAACAGCAGCAGCAGCAGCAGGCCGTTCACCATCGACGACAGGCAACGTTTAAAGCAATCACAACACGATCGCACACAAACCAGCATCATGCAAGGGTACCGGTGAAGCATGTACAGTTTAATGTTTTAAAATCTGGCCCGGCCGCACCAAAACCGGTTCCGAGTCAGCTAGCGGTGCGTAAGGTTAGAAAGAAACGGCGTAAGGTTTCGATCACGGAAGGTGCCCCGGGACACGGTGCTGCCATGCTGCCCGCTACCCAAATGTGCCCCGAGCGGCGTGGCACGGGTATGAAGCTATCGAAAGCTTACCTCTATTCGGCACGCAGTAGGCGTGAAGGATTTCTGCCCAACCGGGACGTAGTGTACAACGGTACCTATCCGATCGATATGCCGTTCTGTAGCCGCTTTAAGGATTACAATTATAGTGGCGAAAGTACGGATACGGCTGAGAACAGCGATGCACGTACGGGGGAACCGGTGATCGATGAGGGCATACGGGATTACTTTGAGGGGATAGAGTTTGGCAGCTTGCGGCGCAGACGCCGCCATTCCGTTTCCAATCGCAGCGAGCGTTCCGTGTTGACGTATGCAATTGATGAACCGTTGTAGCAGGGAAAGTCAATAGAGTAGCGAGCCTTATGCTCCCTGCTGCCAAGCGCTAGACACAAATGTAGCAACAGTTTTAGAGAGGTTCCAACGCGTAAAGGGACAGCATTCCGCAATGTTTCGTGTTTGGAAATAACCACTGTTTATGAATTATCGTTAATTTAAGCTTTAATATGCTTTTCTCAGTTCGCATAACTTCCTCCTCCCCATTTTGGCGTGCGTTTAATTTTTTTCCCGTTTAACATAATTGTGAATTTAGTTGTAATGTTATAGATTTTGTTATTTACCATATAATGCTAGCCTTTTATTGACCGTTTTTTGTTTTCTTCTTTGGAATTTTATCCACATCAACACGGAACCACCCCGGGTAGGCACCGAAACCGACGATCTCAATGCCAAATTCCGTCTCGAAGCGGCCCGGATTTGGTGACGATACCGATGACGAGCGAACAGGTGGACGGGGTGGCACAGCGCAACAATCGGCACCGCCCGGTGGTAAAGCACAGCAATCAGCGAATGTAGCTGCACAGACGAAGAAAGCTCCCGCTGCCAAGGATGGAAAACCTGCTGCTGGAACAGCCGGTGGTGGTAGTAATGCTCAAGGGTACGCTTGGAGTGACTTTTAAGATGTGAACTGCAACCACTAAACGCATCGCTTGCCTTTTTGTTTCAGGTCTGGTTGGTTCGGTGGCATATGGAACAAATTTTCCCTCAAACCGAAAAACCAGATGATACTACCCGATGATAAAAATCCAAAGGTAATAAGCTACCCGGTGTATCTTTGTTTTGCCGAGATTGTAATACGAATAATTTCCCACCACGACAGATTGTTTGGGACGAGGTGACGAAGCGTTGGGTAAATACGGATGAGAATGAGACGGAAGCGGAAGCATACAAACCACCGCCCAAGATGTCCGATCTCGTCCCTGGTGCGCCCGCTGTTCCGAGCGTTCCTACCCAAATGGGGGGACCATTGCAAGATAATGGGCCAGCATATCAGCAACCGTCCAATCCGATGGGTGGAAATGATGGCACACAGAACCGTTCCTCGCAACCGATGGGTAATGTTGCCGGTGTAATGCAACCGAACGTTCCAACTGTCAATGCGGCTGCTGCTGGTGGTGGTGCTCCGGTAGGTGAACCGACGAAAGTTCCCACCCTACAGTCCAACATGTACAAAATGCAACGCAACCGAAGTAAGTGTGTCGCGTTCGTTCCCCTCAACTTTTGTTTTGGTGTAATACATTAAGCGATTTATTTCCACAGCCCTGAAACGATCGTACGTTGATGTGTTCAATCCGTCTGGTGCGGCACCGAGCAAACCTACAGAACCCGTGCTAGCACCGACTGTTCCAACGATGCCTAACAACACTACGGGTAGCTTTTTTGTTCCCGGAGCAGCTCCCAACACGGTTGGAGCAGGAGAACAACCGGAAAGTGTAGCTGAGGTTAGATTATGATAATTTCCATTATTGCTTACCATCATTGCTAACCTTATTTTACCTTTTCCCTTCCACAGGGAATGCCACAGTTTTACAACCCCAATCAGTTTGCTGGCGGACCCGGTGGTTACCAGCAGTAGGAGCGAACTGCTTTACAACCACACCTCAACCGCGAACGACTCAGGATGATGAAACCCACATGTAATTGTTTCACGGTGCAAGAACGGGGCGCAATCCTGTTCCTGTTGTGTTGTGCTGAAGAACTTGTTTGCTTCACACACCCGCCCCTGGATGAGGTTTGCTAACACAAATGTATCAGCCACATTCAAACCACACGTTAAAGTTCTCTGTAGTGTGCATCCCCCGTATTTACCTGAGCTTATGTTACATGTAATTTCAATGTTTGTTTTTTTTTGTGTTAAAACCCTTTTGTGGCTTTCCTTTTGTGTTTCGCACATGGTTTTGTTTGTGTTTCCTGTTTTCCGTTGATGGTAAACTGACTTAAAACGAAAAAAAAGCGAACGACTTAAATAGTAACGCTTTAGTCGATTTGCATTCAGACATTCGCCGTTGCGATATGCGTTGGACAGTAAAGAGTGAAGCTTCGGTTTGGGAAAGCATTACTGAGTAACTGAAGGGCAGAGCGCAATATTCGAATATAGAGGCAAAAAGGGGATGAAACATTATGTGCAACGCGGAAGCATTGGTGGTTTGCGATGCGTTTTCTTTTAAGCTAGGGAACCGTTCTAGAAGCGTTCAATTTCCATCATCGTATATAATCTATATTGGTTTTGTTAAAGTGTTAAATTGTTTTATACAACGTTACGTTGCTCATCGTTCCATGTAATCAAACAGACAGAAAACAATACAATATTAGGCTAAGAGCCTGGGCGGTGCAGTGGAATACAGGATGACATTCTTAGTGAGAATTATGTTCAACGTTTTCTTTTTTAAATTTGTTGACGGGTAGAAAATGGAAGCATTATTATTACTACTATCAAAATATCCCTTTTTCCTTACATCATAAGTTGCAAATTTGCTTATGTTTTTAGTAGACTTCTTGAAAAGCAATGTGCTTGTGCACTACTCACTAGCCACCTGGAATACCGCAATCCAGTGCACACGATCCGGCAATAAAGGAGGGAAGAAGGTATCTATAGTAGAGTGAGTCTCCTTGTGATATGGTACATCGGTTTATTGGGTTTATATTTACGTTTGCCCGACTCAATCCTTTGTTATTTCGTTACCTTCTTTTTAAAATTTTAATCCATTTGTTTCAATGAGTCTATCTCGACATTTAATTCTAAGTGTACGCTAAAAAGACACGCAAACACTCTCCGATAATTGGCGGACAGGTTTATTTGCAAAAAAGAGAATACAAAACAAAACCCCGAACCGTTAAGAACTGCAAAACAAAAGCCGCATAGAAAGGGATATTATAAATGTATAATGTATTTAGCCCAATTGTCGACAGAATAAATTACACTATAAAATATTACAAACAATGGAATCTGGGAATGTTGCCATCAGGGGATATTGCCGTGAAAGATCCTATTGGAGTATCCAACGATCGTTTGCTTCTGCAGTGTGTTCAGCTTAAGTATGCCATCCATATCTTCCAACAGTTTTTTGGTTTTCCGCTGTATGGATGCCACGGTCATGGCCACCTCGCGGACCTGATGGCCATCGATCAGTGAACCAATTCGATAGAGCTGCTGCTCGATGGCAGCAAGCCGTTCTTGATGATTACCCACCATGGCGAACGTTTCTTTCGAAATTGCACTCGGTGGTAGGAATATGATCGTTTCACGCAACTGTTCGCCCAATGTTTCCACTTTGCTCTCGAGCCTCCGCAGCTGGTCATTCATCTCACCGGGCGCAGCAGACACTTTGTTCAACCCGTGCAGTACACCATGTTCTAGCAATGCTAAGCGTTCCAGGGAATCTTTGTAGTTTGCGATCGTGCGACCGTACTGTTCAACATCCGATTCGATGTCCTTCAGAATGTTGTGGCGCGTTCGTTGCAGCTCTTCGACGGCGGTCACCGTAACAAGCTCATCGGCAAGATGCATCGAATCAGCTATCAGTTGCTGCATTTCTTCATCACAATCTTCTATATCCAGCGACATGGTATCGATTCGACAATGTTACAGTGATTTTGCACTCGATCGTTATAGTGGAATTTCTATTCGTTCCACCCGGAGGAAGTTGTTTACGTTATTTCAAGTTTGACAACCAAAAGAAATTCACCAAATGACAGCCGAACGGAGTGGTGAGTATGTTGTCTGGCAGCACTGCCAGTGGTGGCGGAAAGCGTGCACCGTCAAAATACGGCATTTGCAACCGTGTGGTAAACAAAGATTGTTAATTTCAAAGTTTTACATGTTTTTGTGCACTTTTTGTGGTAGCTAGTGAAAATGAATGTAACCCCCGTTGTGCGATTAGCTTCCGATCGAGTAAACATTCCACTCATCGCCGATGCCGGCCACAATCAACGTCTTTTTACACCCGGTGAGGTCGTGACGAGACAGCAAGGATTCATGCGGTAACGAAATAGCTCTTTCCGGCATTCCCACTCCTGTCTGCAGCTAACTAATTTGGTGCTGCTTTTTTTAGTGGCCATGGAACGTACATGGAAGAAGATGCCTTAAAATCCTCTGTTGCGGGTGTGATGGTACAGGTCAACAAACTGATCACGGTTAAAGCTCTCAAGGGTCGGTACGTGGGTGAAATCGGAGACGTAGTGGTAGCACGTGTAACCGAGGTGCAGGAGAAACGCTGGAAGGTGGATACAAACTCCCGGCTGGATTCGGTTCTGTTGTTATCCTCGGTTAATCTACCCGGTGGTGAATTGCGCCGACGTGGCGTGGAAGATGAGAAGCAGATGCGTAAATATCTGCAGGAAGGCGATTTGATTTCGGCCGAGGTGCAAAACGTCCACTCGGATGGGGTACTATCGTTGCATACGCGAAGCTTGAAGTACGGTAAGCTGTCGCAGGGCATTCTCGTGAAGGTGTTCCCTTCGCTGATTCAACGGCGCAAAACGCACTTTCACAACTTACCGTGCGGTGCTTCGATCATTCTGGGAAACAATGGATTCATCTGGATATCTCCAATTATAAACAACGAAGGAGAAAGTAAGCATACTTTTTTACGGTCAATGGTTGTTTATTTTGCTTCATTCAAAAGCAACTTCTGTTTTTTTTTTACCAAAGAGGGAGGTTTCACACAGAATCTGGACGATGTAGTCACGAAGGAGGATCGCCAAACGATTGCCCGATTAAGGAATTGTATTCTCGCGTTGGCACACTGCAAGATGATGCTACACGACACCAGCATACTGTACGCCTATGAAGAGTCCTGCAAGTACGAAACATCCGAACTGCTTCATCCGGAATGCATGGCCGATGTTGCGTTTCTAACACAGCATCGTTTGAGAGTACTGGAAGTTTAAGAGGAATTAATAAACGTGACGCGCTGTATTAAAACATAATGTTATGTGTGTAATTATTTGATTTTACTGAAAATAATAATGATATTTTTATAGAAAAATAATAATTTTTCAAAATTCATTTCATGTAATGTCAACAACGTGTTCCGCACGACCGGTTTGATGTGCGGCGTGTGTTTACGAATGCGCACAAAAGCGAAAAGGCAAAGAAAAGCAGGAAAGCAACAGCAACAAACAATGCCACTCTGGTTGTCTCGCTCGCACTGATAATCGTAAACTGATACCGCTTCCAACGTCAGGCAGGCGCAGGTTTGCATTCGATTTGAACAAAAATTTTCACCCACAAATTGTCATTACGGACGCAAAAGTTCAGCCTAGGGGCTCGCGGTGTATTTAGCGGTGATTCCTTAAATTGTACGTCTCCATTACGCTATCCTTGCGTACGCAACCATGGAGGGGATACTGGTGTTTGACCAAACGAACGATTTAATCTACCACAACTTCAACGAAGCGATGCAGGAAAAAATGTCCAAGCAGGCGTACGAGTTGGGCTTGCTCGATGAGGAATCTGCGGTACGGTAAACAAAACGTTCCTGGCGAGGTGCATTTCGTATAATGTGTGTCCTTGTCTTTTGTTTCAGTGTCCAACCCAGCAGCTAAACTCGAATGTCCTGATACAAATCTTCAGTCCACTTCTGGCATCGCAACGGATCATGATGTGCCAGTTCGACAATGCGTACACCTCGATTCAGATGGACAACAACCTGAACGTCGTGTTTGAAGAGGTAAGTGGCTCAGGAAGTCCTACAAGTGCGAAACGCGGTAAGACGGTTGCCTTGAGTTAAAGCGATTCCCTGGACAGACCTGTTTTAGCCAGTTTAGCAGGTTGTTGCCCCAAACTTTGGGAGGAAAAAAATGAATGCCTTGTTTGCAGTCGAAATAGGCTCCATTCTAATTGCGGTATTTTGAACAGTTTTTAGGGTACATTTTCCTCGAGATCAGCACGAAAGAGATCGATCTCGTAAAGCGTGAGCTGGGAGCATTTATTGCATTCACCAAATACATCTGTGGGCCAAACATTTTTTCGTAAGTACCCGGAATGAACCGTGAATCGGAGTGTATGAATAACAGTTTCTCTTGGTTTCTTTTTAGAATTAAAAGTGACACGGGAAAAGTAGAACATCTGACCGATCTGATCCTTACCTATCGAGAACTGTACGCCATAAACCAGGGTGTACTAATGGAAGCAATCGAACAGTTGCTGGTCAATGTGGATGTAAAGAATACGGTGGTTAGTGCTCTGCAGGCTGCTACCGATCGGCTCAAGCAAGATCCACACTCCCAACGGTCACATTCGTTGCTGTTTGTTGGAAGCAAATTCCTCTCACGGTACAGCACCAGACAGGCGCAGGAGCTTGCCGCCGTTGATATGTTCTTCCTGAATTTGCTTTGCCAAATGCACACCCGGCGTCGACAGCGTCAGCGTATCGTATCGCAGATCGTATTCCTTCAAGGTAGCGTCCACCAGTCGTATGCGGGCTGTGTACCGCACATCGTCCACGTGGTGCACCTGTTCGAGCACGTGTCGCTGGTGCTGGTTATCGAGCATGCCCATACAGCCCTCGCAAGCCATCTGTACGATGTGTACTTTGCACTGCACAAGCTGCAAAGTTTGCAGATGCAGTTCGATCTGGACAATTTGCGGGGTGCATTCGATGCGCTCGATACGTACGCGAAACACACGCAGGACGCACTGAAGAAGGTGAAATCGAACAATGCGGAAGTGGAGGAAAGCATTCGATCGTTCGGCGTGAAGTGGGACACTCTGCGCAAAAAGTACACGGACTATTTTAAAACCACCGACAATGCGCTGATCGTGAAGATTGAATCGAACATGCCGATGTTTGTCGAATCGGTGAAGGAACTGTTTCGGTTGCTGTGTGCGAGCTGTGCGACTCTGGAGCATGGTTTGCAGCGTGTAACCGATATTGCCGATGTAGCCGAGGCCAGCCTGAACGAGGTGTTTGTCTTTCTGCACGCGAAATCGCAGAAAAATTTCACAATGGGATCATATCCTTTTCAAATGCATGATGGCGAACATACGTTTATGGAGGGGAAGATATGTTAGTATGGGGTTTTCCTTAACTTGTTTTGGTTTCTTTGACTAGCACGTACATGGAAGAGTTCCCCGGTATGGTACATTTCATGCACATAGATCGTTACAATGGAAGAATCGTTGCACCATCACTAGACGACCATGATCCGACCGATATCCTGAAGGATAGGGTAAGTCTGATTCAGCTGCATGATTCTGAATGACTCATTGACGCGACGGAATCGAATTTCTTTCCAAATTTAATGTCAATCTTCGAAGATTCAAGATTCTTGGTGCTCTGAAGATTCATCGATTCTTTAATCATTCCTTAGGGAGCTAGGAATCTTCTGAATTCATGCATTTTTAGAGATTTATGAATCTTTTGGTGATTCGTCATGAT
>KI424960.1:3954-16563 GCA_000473375.1 Anopheles culicifacies | reverse complement strand
TAATGTGCAGAGCGCAATTAGCGGAGAAATTGGCTGAAAGTACAATAAAAGAATGGAACTAGATACTGTTATTCAAGCAACTTAAGAAGAGCTGCGGGAACATAGATTCTACTCAGAGTTACGTGTCTTCAAGACACTATACACCGATGTCTGTCTATTCAATACTTTTGAGTGCCGAGATTAGAACCGCTGTGAGGTTGTAAGTCTGAGTTTGAGGAAACTTCTGCACTCAAAACATCTGTCGCGATGGTCGAAGCTGGAGTCTGATAGAACTCCTAGTACTCACATACTTTTCTGGAACATGGACTTTGTCTAAAGCTTATAAAACCCTCATAGCTGTCGTACTACGAATTGGACTTGCCAAGCACTGGTGGGCTGGTCATGTCAAGTGAATGACACTAGACAGTCCAGCCAGTAGAGTCGTTTTAGGCGATCCATATGGAAAGAGGAGGCGTGTTGGGCCCAAATTGATGTGGACCGTTGATGCATCCGCCACGAAGGCCCTGATGACGAATTGGCAGACGAAGACGATCGACTGTGAGTTTTAAGAGCACTACTGGAGCAGGCCAACACCTCGAAGCGGTTGCTGAGCCGAATAAGTTAGTAAATAAGAAGTTAACTTAGCTGAGCTCGTAAGATTCTTCCTGAGGCTTATATGTTTATAAAGTTTCGAATTGAAGAAGCATCCACGATCTTAAGTCTTCTTCTTCTTTACTGGTTCTACAACCTCAAGAGGTCTTGGCCTGCCTTTTCTGGCTTCCGTGACTTGAATGTACCCGCAACAGGATAGTCAGTCCTGCGTGCGGGGGAACGGCCCGAGAATGGGATTCGAACCTCGGTCCTGTCTGTTCGAATACCGGCGCTTCGGTGTCCTCGGCCACCAAACCGATCTTAAGTCTAATGCAGGACTATGCTCTGTATCTTCTTGTTCATATATTGGAGTGATTTTAGTCCAAATACCAAGAATCTTGTTTCGTAAAAAGGGTAGAAGTCATGATTCTACCAAAGAAAACCATAGAAAATAGTGTTTGTAAGCCTTTGTATGCTCATTTTGTGATTGCAAAACTGATTAAATAAAGTTTTAAATGTTTTGTAGAATTAATAAAATAATATTTTACTAACAAAGCAAGAACAATTTAAAAACCAATGAAATATAATCAATGTATAACTATAGAACAAATGTACCTGTTCTTTTAACTTCAAATAGAAAGGAATAAAGAGAGAAAAAATCGTTGAAATGAAAGAGAACAAAATAAAAGTAAAGAAACATACAAAATAAAACTTAAAGCTAAATATAAAAACGTAAAACAAAAAAAATAAAAATAACAAGAGCGAAAAACTGACAACTTCCACAACCTAAACCCACAAACACACATTGACTTTTGGCTTTCCGCAGTGTTTTGGTGTAAAGAATGAACAGTATGGGTGAGTTTTCTTGGAATTAGAAGAAAAACCAAACCAACTCCAACTAAGAGGATAAGAGTGGAATTTCCACACCTGCCACAAGTAGAGCACGCATTCAGCAAGCGTGTGTGCGAAAAGGAGAAAGTTACCACCGACTGTCGCACCGGAGTGAAATGGTGTTCTGATTGTTTGAAAATCGGAATTCAATTGTTGATATAGCAAAGGGACAAAAGCGGAAAACTTTTTCCCAATCCCTCAAACCCCCACAGTTGTGATACAATAGCCGAGAAAAAGGAAGAAAAAGAATGCCAAATCAAACGGCTGTTTAAAGAATGTGATGCATATTCATATGGAAAAGTTACATTTACTTTTAAGCACATTCCAAAGCAAACAAATTTAAAGCACGCACTCCTCTGCCGGATTGCTGTGCAAGATGGTGGATGGTTAAAGAGGTGATTCTAATTCCGCTTCCCATTCATAAAGCACCGCACGCGTTTTAAGTGCGTTGGAAGGGAACAGGGAACGTTGCTACCTTTGCAATGTTTACTCCGGTCGTGTTTGGAAAACATGTTGCACGGATAAACTTCAACACGCGGCCACACTCAGCCGAAACTCGAGCGAAACAACCATCGAGGCTGCACGAACAAAAAACAAACAAACCAGACCAGAACGCAAGCCACCGTTTTGGGGCGTGCGGAAGCACAAATTATGGCGACAAACTATAATCCTATTCTTGCTGGAAGTTTGTATCTCTTTGTATGTGTGTAGAAAGAAGGCTTCAAATTGCAGCTAACAACACGTTCGCTACTCGAGGCCTTTTGGTGAGATCGTTTGCAGTGCGAGCCGGAAACGAGACCGGCAACCTCGGTACCACGGCTACAAAGCAATCAGCCTGAGCTTATGCAAAATATATGTATACGGACGACAACAATCATTGACACCGGCATCTGCGAAACCCGGGACACGGGCAACCCGAATGCAACATTTGCAACAGTTTCGGGTGTGTTCGGGTGGGTTTTATTTCTCGTTTTTGAGCATTTTCACATACCGTATCCGGTTGTGCGGTTTGGCAGAAGTGAACGCAACCACGCCACGAATAGGCCAGGAGTGCGCGTGCAGTGCAACCGGATGTAGCATTCGCTTCCGGATTTCCTCGTAATAGCGGCCGGATTAACATTGTACGAAGAAAGTCACGGCAGAACGCTTGCAGCCGAAATGCAATGCAAACTAACGATGTGGGAACTGTGTGTGTGTTTGTGTGTTGGGCTCGAATTTTTTCGGGAAAAGCAAAAAACCGCAGCGTTTTATTCTCTCCAAACGATTCTTCACACTTTTTTGTTGCAGAAAGAGGAACTTTGGGGGAAAGCTTTTGTGCTTAAACGCGATACTCGTATGCTCTCTGCACCACTGCATTAGGAGACTGATTTTTGTAGAGCATATTTTTTTGCTGGAGTTTATGTTCCTTTAGTTAAATGTCCAGGGCACGTTTGAGAATGGAATCGTATCAGCAGAATCATGAACATGGCCAGAAAACAGGGGGGCCTGTTCTGTTTGCCTTTTGTGCCACCGTGCTTTACGACTACTGCAGCATGCTGCGGCAAAGTCATAAACGGCCGATGAGTTTGTATGTTTTGCATCCAATCGGATGAAGTTGATGGGTTGTTTGCCTTCAAACAAACGCGCGCACAGCCGAAAGCGAAAGAAAGCGAGTGCCTAAGGTCAAGAAGTCGAAAAATAAATGTTACAGCAATAAAATGTGTCGCGGGGTATATTGCATTAAACATCAACAGGCAGCTAAACATGATTACTGTTTTATGGCATTTTGGTAAAGAAAATCGAAAAAGAAATGGAGCTGGCGCAAAAATCTTGAACCAGAGGTCTAGGGATTGGTTTTAACTTGTTACGAAACCTCTAAACTAGCGTAACAGAAGAAAACCCTATTTTTTGCCCCTAAATGTATGCAAAACGAATGAAATTATATTCCATATAGCGAACGTCATGCTTATAAACGTTAAACATCACAATGGCTTAATGGGAAAAGCGCTTTTTTGTGAAGAAAATAAAACTAGGCATTTAATTCTATTACTCGACCCAAAACTCGGAGAAAGAAGAAACACATTCGTTGCGAATAATAAACCTTTTTGCGACCCATTCGATTGAATATCCAGCGGCAGTCGATAACGTTATCCAGCTGGTCGGACAAACGTTCATCAATTTTCACATCAACCACAGTGGGAACCCTTCCTTACGGTGATCATAAAAACTTTGCTTCGTAGATCGTTTATCGAAAGCTCGACACGTGCTCAAGGGTTGAATGTGACACATAAAAACTGTGCTACAATCGAGCAGCATGAGCTACGGTGCTCGTTAGCAGCAAAATCCTCATTCTCCAAGAGAAGACCCACAGTAACACTCGAATGTATTGGCTGGACGTTAAGCCTTCCCAGAGAGCGGGTGCCGCCATTGATACGAATGGTTATGGGCGATCATTCTCCTACAGACGTTCGCGCGGTAACGAAAACTATACTCCGGGAACGATTGAAACTGGCGTTGGGTATCGGTAGAATTGCATCATTTAACTTTGGTTCGACGAGCAAAATGACGAGCACGAGCAGGAATGACGCAAACGGGCTTTGCAGTTCTGCTGCTGACAGGATCTGTGAACGAGTGAAATTATCGATGCCACCACGAAACGCTAGATACGCTTAGAAGGAATATGAATATTTAAATGACGATTACTTAAAGCGACAGTAAACCCAACTACGATACTTGAAAGGCTAGCTACACATCGATAGAAACTCACAAGGAAGTTCACAGTACGGACAACATGATAATAGTAGTAGGACACCGAGAGATGTAGAAATTGTTCAAATAGTATTGAAAATAAGAAATAAAAATATAATCCATTTAGAAAAAATCAAATTGAGATGAAAATAAATATAATTAAAATTAAGTAGATAAATCATAAGAGTTATAGAAAACCAAACAATAAAACTTAAAAGTACATAAGAATACTACTTAATACACAAAATAAAAAAAGTAAGACAATAAGAAGGAAAAACTAAAATAGAAAAAGATAACATGTTGTGATAATCACATCGAAAACAAACGTGTTAATGGGATTAGACAAAATAATAAAAAAAAATACCACAATATGTAATAGCCCACACACACACACAACGAGAATAGAAACACAACAACAGCGAGTCGTTACAAAAGAAAAAAACGAGCTTAATAAATCGTATCCTTGGATGCGAGAAGTTCACAAACACACAAAATTAATCTTGAAAACAAAATTTAAGAAGAAAACAAAACAAAAATCACACCAAACAGTGGGACAGTACTAACAGCGACCAAAGTGGACACGGTAATAAGAGATTGTGTTCACTCGGCTAGATTTCACGACACCGAATGGATATTAAATACTTCTTCACGAACCATTTCTAGTGCCGGTTGGGGAGGAGAGGAGAAAGCAAACGAATTACAACCCGAAACGAACCCGGGAGTCCCCCTTTTTCCTTCCAACTTGCTTGAAGGCATCATCTTATAACCGGTGCACCCGGGCACACTGACAAGCGTCGGAGTAATAAGTGTATTGTTTCGTCCGGTTTTCCACTTCCTTGTTTATGCTCGGTGAGCGAAATGCAACCAGCACGATGACCGCTCGGTAAGCAATTATGTTTAGCGAGAATAATGTTGTCTGTTTGGCCCTCGGGAGCAGTGCAATGGACGTTTCATTAGAGCGTACCATGTTTATGTGTGGGGGGTGGGTTTGCTTTATTTTTAAGCCATTTTTAAGCAGCACCAAACGCACACTCTAACGGGTTGCCATTATTCCAAGCAATATGCGACGGTGTGTTGAAGCTTTTTTGTTTGTTTTTACGCTCAGCATCCACACCCCGGAAGGTGCATGTGACACACGTGATGTCCGTGCTAGGTTTGCCTCCTTCCCCCCCTCTGGTCTGGGTTGGTGGCCGCTGTTGCTTTCACAATTCGTGTACGGTGGGACGGGTAGCGGGACGGCGTGACGCGTACAATCGTGCAGGGATTAGCGCAAAAGCTGTTCGTTATAAAAGCTGTGCCATTTTGCCGCCCGCTTTGCCTATGTACGCTGAGGCGGCATCTGATGTGGGTGGAACGGGGCAACGGTGGATGAAGCGATAGGGGGTTGGTGGTGTAATGGAGCAAAAGTGGAAGGGAAGCATTTCATTAGCGGCGGGGTGGTTGTATACATGAAGCGATGGTGTAATTTTATATTTGGAGCGCTTTTGATTATTTCTTGGAATGAAGCAATGTTTGCAGCATGATAATTTGTTTGTGTCAAATTAAACGGTTGTTTTGTGAGTGAATGTGTATATTTTGTTACATTTTGTTCGTCACTTCTCGTTAAAAGCTTTTTTTGGGGTTAATTTAGTTGAGTAAGAGATGGAACGGTCCTAGCAACACTGTCTAAAGGAAAATATGTGCTGCAAATCACATACTTTTAGGCGTTTTTCGATGTTTGATGTCCAGAACATCAATAAACATGAAATAAACTATATTTTTTCGATGAAATTTGTGGAATTCTGATAAAAAGTATTCTGTTTTGATGAATATGTAGCGTGTTTAGTATAAAATGTTTTGTTTAGCCCAAAGCCGATTAAAAACAAAACGATTGAAAATATAAAATTAAGAACAAGCTTAATAAGTTTTATAAATAAAAACTAAAAAAAAATCAAAAAGCACGTACTTTACGAAGCAAAACGACAAAGTAAACTAATCAACCATGCACATGAACAGCAACGAAACAAAAAAACAAGAATCAATCAGAACATTTGGGATTGCATCAACGAACGGTTGACGAGGGATAATCGGGTATTCTTCCCTTGCGTTTTTCTTTCTTGCTTTGGTATTCGACCGTGAATATCCGAAAAAGTGTGCCACAAACAAGGATTTATTAGACGTTGATTGGATAATAAAATAAAAGCCGTTGATAAGGGTAACTGAGCTAGCAAAGCTTATTTTTTTCCCATTCACGGCTCAATCGAACATGGCTGAATCACTCCATTCCGGAAGGGCTTGAGGAGCTTGAGGACCGAACAGCCATGCCATGGTTTTATTTTAGCAAATAAGATTGTCACTTGCGACCAGTCCAGTCCAGTGAATTGGTGCTCATTTGTACTTCCGACTACTTAACATAATTTACAAATCACCATAGTGGTGCAATGCTATTCACAGCAACTCATCCCAGCGCCTCCTAGCATACCTTTAGGCGCGTAGAAACATTCCGCGTGACAAATGTTCCGCCTTTCGTTCCTGTGTAATGAGGGCGTACGAAAATTCGCCCGAATCCATTTGCTGATGAAGCGACCATTTTAAGCTAATTAACTAAACGAACTGCTCCCCCGAAAATAAAAAAGAAAAATGGGAGAGAAGCCCGAGCGAGTATCCCGGTGAGTATGGTGAGTTAACTTTAGCGCTTGGTGTGTACTGGCTTCGGCTTGTTCCCTTTTTTTTGCGTGTGGGGTTGTTCCATTTTTCTTCCAACCGAGACGGGAATGTTTCCGGACGCCGGAAAGCGAAGGAAAAATGGTGTCGAATATCTTTTCGCGAGCCGTTCACATTTGTTGCTTTCGTTGCGTAGACTGCCGTGTTTGGTGTGTTTTTCTTTTTTTTGGCTTCACTGTTTGGAAGATGAGGCTTTGCTGGAGAACTTCTGGTTTTTGGGGTTTCGACAACCGAATCCCGTTGATATGCAAGCAACGAGTTGAAGCCACAGCGAAAGATTCCGTGTTGGTTGCGGAATGGAATAATCACTACCATTTATCTTCGTTTCATGCTTGGCGCTAGGAATGGGCACACGTGAACTGGAACTGGCAGAGACGAAGGGCTTTGCTGATGGTCAAACTGGGAAAACTTATCATGCAATCGTGCGTAGAGTATTCAGGGTTGGAGAATTCGCACAAATCACTGCCACAAAAAGGAGCAACCAGCTGATAGCAGCACCAGAGTAACGAATTAATCATGTTAATCAGTTTGACCTCCCGAGTGTAGCAATGCGGGGCGGGGGAATAAAACATGTTCCACACCTGCCATCATACCTGCCCAGTTTGACTAATTACTGATGTGCATGATTTCGCATGAACAATCACTTCGGCCTTTGGAAGTCTTTGGTGGAGCTTGCATAAATCAAGTTTCTTCCGTCGTTTTTTTTTTTTGACGAAATGTCGCAACTTTAATTTAATCAAACGGTAGGGAGTAGAGTTGTCATTGCGCACAAGAAAAACGGGGGCAACCATCTGCAAACTTGTAAAGCTGTCAACCATCTGCCGGGTTTTATACAACTAATGAGATTTTGATCGCAAATGCTTCACCAAAAAGTCATGGGAAAACTTTACCTCTTCACTGGTGGCTGTGCACGTGCTGGCTGGTTGGAGAATATTCCAACTCCACTCGCCCTCAGGGCGGTGCGAACCACGAAGAAAGAACGGTAAAGTAAACTTTCCTCCAAAAAAATGTCTGTGACAATGCCTTGTTGGAATGTTCATGCCTTTTTTTTGCATGTCCGCACTGCAGCGTTGCCTAATCCGACGAGAGGAACACGTGTGATCGTTGCTCCAAGGCATGACCTTACGCTTTGCTGGATGTCTTGCCGAGGACGTACGGAGGATGTTGGATGACAGATGACAAATGTGCACAATGGTTGGGCGATGGCTTCTTTAAATAGTGATTATCTTTTTGCAGAATTTGATTCACTTACTGCAACGTTCTCTGAGAGTTCTAACATCTTGAACGCGATACTCCAAAATTCTCCATCGAACAATTTAACTCGTCCAGACCAGCGTAAAAGCACTGTAGCATTTTCAACTGTAGCCAATACAGCCAATCAATGTTTAAATATTGATTCAATGAGCGATTGGCCTTGAGCTGTGTCTACAGTTGTACATCCCTTCCCGAAATACTACTAAATTCCTCACAAAGTCACAGTGTCCAACTGCGGAACATTGGTGAGTTCCAAAAAAAGGCACCTCCTTTATACCGCTGTACGGTAGCGTACCGCACCGTTTATTGTTGTGGTCGTAAAAGGAAATAAATCCAGACGACATTCCGGGCCAAAAAAAAGGAAAGGCTTGGGCAAGCCCCCCTCCATTCGAGACTCAATCAAAACGAGCCCGCTGCAAACGAACACGAGCAAACAATGGCCGTCAATGGGGAGAAGGGGACACTGGGAAAACAAGCCCGTCAAGGACCGGAAGAAGGACCCGTGCCCTGTGCGCTGTGGTTATGGGGAAATTGTATTTACCCTTGTGTCCTCCTGCATTGTACGACGGTACCGTGTGTCAACTGGCCGCTTGTTCACTTGGTAGCTTTCTTTGTGGCGAATAGGAATCCATGGCCACAGCCCAAAAAAAGGGGGCTTTGTGTCTTCCTTTTCAACCTCAACCCCCCAAAACTGGCTGTGTTATTTCTGAACATTTTCTCCACTGCCAAGCACACGGGTGGTGTGTTTTATTTTTACCCTGCGAGAGCATGAGCTTTCTTTCGTTCACGGCCCGAGCTGTCCGTAGTTGAAACATTATTTTTACTCTCGAAAACAATACCACAAAGGACAAAACCATTCCCGGCCGGCTTACATTGTGTAGTGGGTTAGAAAAAAGCCGGGCGAACCTCTTTTGTTTGAAGTGATTTTATTTATCACTTCCCTGTGACACGGTTGGCCCCACAACGGGGTGTACCGGAACTCGGTTGCGCGTGAACCGAACCGATGTCACCCCTTGGTACCGACACGGGCTCGCGTCCATTCCTGTTGAAGCCAAAGGAAATGACACGGAGTCAACTGTCATGTTAATTATTTCCACCCTAGCACATGGCCATCGGGCACATCACGTTCTTGGCTGTGTGTGGGGGGTAGTTGAGTTTCGCAAGTTCAATCGGGTAACGGGTGTCGATCGGAAGAACAATAATGGGTTGCGCTTTGTTCAATTTCCCGAGCATTCACGGACCGCTGGCTAAATGTTGATGGTGATTCCGGTGTCTGCCGGGGAGCGATGATGTTTGTGCGTCCTGTTTCCTTTCCTAGGTTCGCCATTGCGAGCAATTCGTGTGCGAACTGTGTCGTGGGAAGTGGAGCGAGTGAAAAGTTTTGCAGCAATTATCGAGGTTATAGAGCAGACGGTTCTATTTCCCGGGTCGATGTCTGACCGCGTCAGAATGGTTAGATCGGTTCGTCTACATTCGCAGAGGGATGGCTTTAGTGGATTAAGCTCAGAGGCACCATTTCGAGATTTCGGTGACCATAGGGATAATTGCGTTTAGCAGCTTACAACACGAAATCTGGTGCGAGTGGTGTAAAGTTGTTGCGGTTGGATGTAGCGAAGAATCCCAAATTAATTTATGGATGCACGAATCTGAAGCAACCAGACACGGTAGATTAGGCTGTTAGTGCGGTAACAAAAGCTCAAGAAGTGGATTTTTGTTATCGAATGGATGTGTTTGTAGATCAACAGAGTTTTGGCAGCTTATTTTGGAGAAATGGTCGGAATTTGAAGCAAATCGGTAATTGTAGAATCTCAGGGATATTGAGATTAAAGAACTGATTCTTCAGTTAAGAGTGGCGTTAGATATTCGCTGGGTAGCTTGTACGACTCACTCCAAATTGTAGGATCTTGAATATCTTGGTTTGGCGTTGTCTCTATCCAAGACATCAAGCCAGGTCTTTCACGTCGTTGAAGAAGGTTCTGATTACTTGCTTCTCTGGATGTACTATTGAAAGTATTTCTGAATGGTCTCAGGAACATAGATCCAATACCGAGATCTCAATACCATGCGTGGAGACACGATTACACATTCTGTCTGTCAGAATCAAAACCATTGAAGGTCGAAATGAACATTCATGTGTGGAGTTGTTAGAGGTTCAACTTTAAGCCAGCTAACCATGAGAGAGTGCAGACTGCGAAATCAGTCGAATGTTCACTCTGGTCAGGGTTGGCAGTTAATCAACTAAATTCTCCAATCCAGTTCTTGATGTAGAGATAATATCATCGTGATCATCCAATGAATTTGGCAGTGGTTCTTGAGAACTTTACAAATCCCAAACAATTAAGAAACAAATACAGGTTAATAACTCAAAGAAGTCTTGGTCCATAGATTCTAAGAGTTCACTAACTCTTTAACATGCACCTATATTTATAGTATGAGGTTTATTGACTTCTAGTCAATAAAACGTATTCCAATCACGTACCAAGGTATTAAAGTGGGCCACTTAATATCGAACCACTTATCTATTCAAATATGGCCGCCATTCAACCATAATCCGTCGTCGATAACCACTCAAATTATATTTTCTTTCGTTTTGCTTGCGTTTTTCTCCATCCCACGAACAACTCAAAACGGAATGTTTGCATCAAGTGCAACACAAAACGCAGGCAAACGAAGCGGGAGCCACAAACGACAAGCTTTAGCAGCTTGAATGGATAATCGAAAAATAAAGAAGTGTAAATATTAACTTGATTTAAGCGTCTGCCAGCAAACATTCGTAACACGCTTTAAGAGAAGAAAGGCAAACCTGTCCAGGTTGAACGAACGAAAGCAAACTAATTGACAGAAGGTATGAAAGCTGGTGGGAAACAAAACTCCAAACAGAACGAAAAATGTGGCGTCTTTTCTGGACTTTACTCCACAAACAAAAAAAAAAAAAGGAAATCGTATCGCGAGGAAGTGTGGGGAAAATAAAACATTGTGGAAAATTGATTTTCCTTTCGCTTGTGCCATTTCCACCGATCGGCGGTATCGAAACAGCGTGAAGGGAAGTTAATAAAGCGTGGAATGAATTTCTTCACTAAAAGGCATGAAAAGACAAGGCAACATAAAAGCATTGCACAACAAAACGAACTTCCTCGGCGAAGGAAGGCTTATTGTGGGCATGTGAGGATGGGTTTTGGTGAGCATTTGACGGGGGTTGTCATTTTTGTTTGTGAATTATGTCTTTTTCTTTGGAGATGGTGTGGTTGGAATTCCATTTTCACAGTAGTGTGAAAAAAAAGAGTGATGTGTGTGTGTGGTAGGGTTGTGTACGATCGTTCCACACTAAAGCTCGCTAGAGAGAAACGGTCACAAAAATGGCGGACGATGACAGCGCGTGCTGGCGTTTTTCCGAAGATTGGGAGTTTAATGAAAAATGGCACTTTAACGTGAATAGAAAAGGTGTTAATTTTATTGCATGCCACCACTTTTGTGACCGTTTTGTGTTGCTCCCTCTACGGTTTGAAGCTGTTGAACCATTCCGTTCCCCAGTGATGAGGATCGCGTGAGTAGCGTGTGTTACATCAATACCGTAACAACCGAGACCACCTATCAGCGGTTATGTTTTGGAAGATGTGAACGGCTGCACTATAAGCGCCTGTTGCTAGGGCGCCTGTTGCGTGTGAGCGCGTAAGAAAATGAACGGGTGGCACCAAAGCCATGTTCGTCGGCACAGATGCAACTTACCAATCTTCGGTCCCAGATCCTTCGTCTTCACCTGGTTCATGCGGCGTGCCATCGGGCCGGAACCGGGCATACCAATGCCACCGCCTTGACCTGGCGCAGGACAATGTCACAGGTGGGACGGTGGACGATTTTTTTATTGGCAGCGTTAGCAGCAAAGCGGTGAGCACGTCATGAAGCGAACGCATTGATCGCGCGTGAATGTGAGCAAATGAAGCAAATGCGAAGAGGATGAGAATAAATCGAGAGAGAGAGAGAAAAAGAGAGGGAATTCTGTGAGGCGATCTCTCTTTGGGTAACTACAAGCGCTTTGCTACACTTACCTGCAGTACGTGGCTGTCGTGGTTGCTCTACCGGTAGTACACGCCGTCGCTTCTTCGGTAACTTCGCACGAGCCTGCGTGTGTGAGTAGTACATCGCAAAGTTACTCACAATGACCGGCACGGGTAGTGCGATCGTTAGTACACCTGCCAACGCACACAGCGCACCAACGAACATACCGATGTACGTTTTCGGTGCCATATCACCATACCCGACGGTGGTCATCGTAACCAGGGCCCACCACAACCCGAGCGGGATACTATTAAAGTCGTTGTGTGGGTTCGCCTGTATCCGTTCGGCGTAGTACACGAGACTGGCGAAGATCACTATACCGAGCACGAGGAAAAACACCAGCAGCGTTAACTCTTTGGCCGACGCACGAAACGTCTGTATGAGTATCTTCAGCCCGGACGAGTGGCG
>KI424959.1:6074-18854 GCA_000473375.1 Anopheles culicifacies | reverse complement strand
GCTGGTAACAATCGATCCCATCCGGATCGTTCCATCGCAACAAGGAAATGTAAAAAGGGACTATCCGGTTACGTAATAAAAATGATTCTTTTATGGACCATTCATTTAAAACAAAACACAAATATAAACGAATTTCCTCCTCTTCCTCCTGAATTTTCCCAAACCATAACGCTTTTTTTCTTCTTTTTTCTTTCAAAAAACACTTCCTTCCTTCCTGTCTATGAGAATGAATCCTGACTTGTGAATGAAATGTTCGCTTTTAAAGAATCTCATAAATTGTTGTAAAGTCATACATAAGACTACTTTCAAACCCTAGCAATATGGTCGAATATTCTTAAAAAAATTAAAAATTCATAATCTTGAGAGAGAGTCTGTAAAATATTTGTGCAAATATATCGATCGGTAATTCAAATCGGGCTGTACCATGTCAAAGGATTTATTTGGATGAATATATTTTTGTTTTTAATCCACACTTCTTCTTCCTCTTTAGTGCTACAACTTCGAGAAGTCTTGTGTGGCCTGCCATTTATAGCTTCCATGTCTTGAATGTACCGTAACAGGATAGTCAGTCCTGCGTACGGGAGAACGGCTCAAATGCGATTCGAACCTCGGTTCTGTCATATTGAAGACCGGCACCGCAATCTCCACGGCCACCGAGACATCCGTCATTTCACTAAATGATTATTTGGATTATTGAAACCAAGGAGGTCAAACTTGCTAGAAAAATAATGAGCGAACCAAATAACAGTGAATCTGAAATATTGTTGCTAATTAGACTATGGGTATTTATACAAAGCTTCCGCTAAACTTTAAAATCATTTCTCGTGTTGAGATACCAGAACAATACTTATCTTAGAAACTTTGTTTCTTGATAAGAAAATGCTTTTAAGCCATAACCGGTAAATATGAATATAAAGTTATAGAAAATTCCTGATGCCTTTAGTCTAGTATCTATCAGCTATCCTATACCACTCATAATGGGAGCCGTTAAATAATTACTGTTACAGAACTACAAGTCTTTAAATTATGAAACTTGATGATGAGAGAATTGTCATAAAGACGACGACAAGATTACTAAATGTGATAGCAAATTTGTTATATTCTAATTGCGGATAAGTTGGGGATTTTATTGCCTGTTGTGGAATAAATAATTCAGACCCCTTGCTTTCCAATGAACAAATTGAAATGCTGGAAAGGACCACATCTTCGCTGGCAGCGTAACGTAATAAATGTATGATTCCTGACCATTTTGCAAACAAAAACCCTAGATGATATTGCTATTTGAAATAAATTCTTCATTTAACTTGCTTGCTGGAAAATAGTTGCTTCTTTAGTCGTAGACATAAGCTTGACACATAAACTGGAATAATAAAAAAAACTTATATTATTTTAATCAATCTTTAAAAAATAAACAGCCATTTTCGAAAATTAATCTAATTAGGTCTAAACACATTACATTTTTATAAAACCGTGTAACATATGAAGTGATCGTACCCTCTACTACTGTCTTAATTTAAAATTAACCGTCAACACCATTTTTCGAGCTGTCAAACGTGCCCCTGCTGAATGTTTGTTCTGGACACAGCTGAGTTTGTCGAAAAGTTTGACGCACTAATTCTCCACTCGCACTTCGCTAAAGCACTTCGTTGCCAACACGCTCATCGTCGGCTGCCAAGCGCTGACGCGTCGCACTGTCAGCAGCAGATAAGTGTGATTCTTTTAAAACCTTCTCCAAGGATCATCCTTTGTCATTTCTTCATACTTCTTGCACTGATGACGGTGACAAAATGATGAAAGTTTTGCGGAAGTTCAACCAGGCTCAGCCAACTGGGGGGGAGGTAAGTTTGATCTTGAACATCGTGTTGGAAATTCAATGTGCCGCCAGTAGGAGTGGATGCTTTGGGGTTGGCCGTGTATGTGTTGTGCAAGATAAACAATATTCAATTTGGATGAAGTCGCCCTTACACACAGTGGCACCCAAAGATGAGTCACGAAGGCGAGTGGGTTAGTGGTTTTAAAGAAGTTCTCATCTCGCACGTCCCCCATCGCATGGCTGGGAGAGGGAGAGAACAACACTTCCCGGAAATAACTTATTAAAATGATAATCTTCATGATGTGCTCACGCTTAACAGTGACGCTGAACTTGACGGATGCGCTGGTTTACTCCTTGATGCCGGGAGTAGCACATTCCACTTCTGACGGGTGCATAACTGTGATCCGTGCTACGGTTTCTGGACCTGGACCGTGCTCGACTTGAGCTTGCAACAAATGAGTGCGGTTGTCAACTCGAGCACGTGGCCCCCGGGATGCATTGGGTGCCAAATTTGTAGCAATTTATACACTAGCTTCGATGGGCACCCAGATGCACACTGCAACGCGAGAGGTTGAAGCAGATTGGTTGGCCGGAATACGGTTCCGACCGGCGAGCCTGGGCTTAACGCTCCGGCTCCATACTCATGAAGGGAATGATGGAAGGAAAAAATAAATCTGGGTTAACCATTAGGATGCTGGCGGCTGCAAGCGTTCGGTGCTCACGTCCACTTTACGCCCAGTGTCGCTTTAGTGGGTCGCTTTCGGCTGTTGTTAGCAGACGGCTCCACTCGCCCAATAATCCGCTGTCGGCTTTCGAGTGCTCGGTCACCGTCGTTACCTTTAACCGTACTCCATTATCCTTGAATCCGACCAGATTTACGTTTTACATCGGTGCGCTGCCATTGCACGGGTGCAGGTGCTTCCACTCGGCGTAAATTTATCGATTTTCGGATTAAGCCATCCGCTCCGTGCCGCACTTGACCGGACCGTAGCAGACAACACTCACACACACACGCACACCAAGATTCTGTCTGTCAGTGTTTGCATACAGACAGGCAGGGACAGCTGGGGAACGGTTGCGGACGGGCAAGTGGTTCCCCGCTCATCAGGATGTTATTTTGTTGGGTATTATACAGTCCGCTGGAAACTTCCAAAGCTGACCTAGCCTGGTCGGTTGAAGAGGCTCGGCGTAACGATTGCTCAAGTGGCCAACAGGCTACAGTAGGCACTGTATATTGCATGCAGCGGACGTACATGTACTCGATGTCTGCCAATTTCGGTGCACGTTTTTGGTACGGCACAGGTACACACTTGGCAAAGAAATCGTTGAAGCGTAATGAGAACGTTCGTGTCTGTATGATTTTAACAATATTATTAGGGCAGGCTTGGTGCTACAAAGGGCTAGCCCTTGCATTAATTATTTGTAGCAAATTATTCCTTACTGTATTATCCCTACCTGATCGAAATGGCAAATTGGAATATCATATTCATAACATCAACTACATGCAGTGGCATAAAGGAGTATCACCTTTTCATATAACACACACTTGAAACTATTTCCTCCGAAACACTTTCCTTTGTATTTGAAACTATTGGTTGGCTTGGTTTTGGTGATGGACGATTTTTGCTTGTAACATTACAGAATCGTTATTTTTGTACTGTCACGATCAAATGAGTACAGCGTTTTTACGGGTTACGTTGTGTTACCTAGATGAGTAACGTGATCGTAGAGATAATTCCGCATAAGATGATGATGATAAGTCCCACCTCTTACCCGAAAACAGGTTTGAGAAGGACGGAATTATCTTTATGCTCTTATAACCAAAATATATTCCTAACTAGCAATCGTACAAAGTAGTGCCATTGAAGAACATTTTGAAGAGTTCCCCGAGTCATGTGCGCTTCTAAGATGACCTACAACATTCTACCGTGGAAGACGGGTCACATTTCATAACAAAAGTATCCTAAGATACCCTTTATATAGTGATTCAAGAACCAATGAATGATACTGCTTCACTACATTTTGGGACACCTCTGGAACTTACTTTTGACCAGTTCCACTAATACCAAAAGTTGGTTTAGGACACTCCGAACTTTTCTCCATGAAATCAAATTGTCTACTTTTGCGCGTGTCTCAAACTTGTGTGTCTCATTCATTTGTTTTTGTTTTCAAAAATGCAAAAATCTTATCATCATCATAAGGTTCAGGGTCATGGTCATGTAAATTACTCGCATTCTTTAATTTTCCTAGTAATATGTTGTACCATTGAATCCCTTTGAGCCCAACAGTAAATTCGGAACAGAGTGCATCACCTGCCCTGAGTGTACAGTACCCATGAATATCAGAACCCCGAACGATCCTCTCTCCCAGATACGCTGGCAACTGGCATTGTAGGATATCTGGAATAAAAGCAGACGACGTACGTTGATCAATTCCTCCTTTCTCGCTGAAACATGTCTTACTTCTTTAAATGGTTCAGGTGATATAGATCGTTTATTCCTTCCCACGTCTTGTAGGACGAAATTAAGTCAACCCTCATGAACCTTGTTTATAATACCCGTTCTAAGAATTAATTTTATCGCCAATACTTGAACGTTTCAGAGATAAATGTAACTGATATTTAATTCCCCCAAAATATTATAATTCAAAATTATTACGAATTAAATGCTACATGAGCTTTACAACCAGTGACAGGATAAGCTTTTAGAAAAGAGCATCATCAATAAGTGTGCTAGTTATAAGAACATTAGATTTAAGCGATGAATCGTGTAACATGTAATATGTCCATACTATAAGTTTCACGGTTGCCTTGTAACTTCCAATATTTGGCACAGTCGTCATGTGACAGGTTCTATTTAACCTGCACTATTTGCGCGGACCGAACGCCCATCGCTTGGTGGATGGTTTCACAGTAACGTGAATACATTTCGAATTACCTTTACGTTCGAGGCATTGAGATCTTACCAGGTTAGTCTCAAGTCTCAAGCTTTCTATGCCAAGTCCAGCTTAAGCTGATCCCTTCTTCAGCTCAGTTATTTATTATAAATCATTCTTAAAGAATAGCTTGTTTGACACCCTTACTGTTGTTGGACAATGTGTTGCAACTTATCCAGAGTTTTTGCAAACAAATTGCTAGAACTTCGGTTCAGCTTTTATTGAATGAAATGCTGTGGTTGCTCATCGCAGAGCAGCTCACTTGCGTTGCTATCGATACTTGACGCTACCTAAGGCTTTGCACTTGCTTAGCCCATCGTTCTTGTGCTTAGGGTTCGTTGTACACTGTCTGTTTTTACGTAGAAAGGCGCTTTTTGGGTTTTTATAAAAATGTATCATGATTAAGCCCACATTGTCAATTTCCTGGTGGATGTTATATTTTAGTTATAATAATACTTTTATCTGTATAGCATAATTGATATGCTACAATCATATTTCAACTATCGAAAAAAGAGACGAGCCTCTATACGAGACGGACGCTTTTTTTTACGTCCCACCTTTTAAAAGCTATTTTAGCAGCTATTTTTAAATCTTGAAACGTTTTAAAGGTAATAAATTACCATACTTTTAAAACAATATTCACACATCTTCATAAGACAAATTCGAAACATAAACAAATCACATGCAATATTTTAATAATTATATTCTTTTCAGCTCATCAAGAAAAAAAATACAATAAAATAAAAAAAAAATAATAAAATTCACGTGAAATAATATGAAACTTTGCCCACACAATGTAACAGAAAAAAAACACCCACACACTTCATACGCTTCAGTAATAAAGTGCAATTTACTTTCACACGTTTCAGGGTAAGTAACTCATTTATTTGTTGAAAATGATGTCCTTTCAATGTATAGAATTGAGTTAAAATAATTGAGGGTATTTCGTTTCTGGGAAAGTGATTACCTCCAACCTGTTGGGCGTGTAACTTTATTCAAAGAGCTACCTAATATAAACACCAGCTGAGTTTATTTTTCGCCCTTTTTGATGAGGGAAATTGCAAATGGATGCAGGGAAATGCAGAATAGGATTAAGCCAAAATCAATGCATCAGTAATGCAGTTTGGAGCCTTGCTTTTTTGTGTACATCCAGTCACAAAAAATGAACATCTGAAAAGAGAATCACAATGGCATGGAATATGTACATATTTACTTGGAAGTTTCGATAAGTGAGCATTAATTGGCTTACGTAAAATCTAAAATTAAAAGTTCCTCAATGCCCATTTTTTTTCTCTCCATACTGTGTTGAACCTTTTTGGATTTTCTCAGTTTATAGGCAAGTAATCAAGTATACTTGATGCTATTTTTAAGTTCCTGCACAAATAAACAATGCGTTCAAACAATGCTCTTGACGCAGGGCAGGCATGTGCTTCAGCAATCGGAGGAGAAGAAAAAAAAACCAAAAAGGTTCCGAACAAACAAGGATTTTCGCCGAGCCGGAGCACCAGATTGACTTCTTTGAACTATCTGATCCGTATCACGTCTTAATTGAGTGCTGCCCTCAAGTATCATCAATCACCCCCCGATGGTTCGGCTCGGTTCGAGTGGTCTGTTCGATTCGCCCGCACGAAGTAATCTCTCGTGCCAGCGCACTCGTAGGCCGTGCCGTTGAACAGTCGCCGGGTCCCAAAAAACAAGCACCGGTAGTAATTCAACAGGGATTAGCATCAAATGAGCTCCGGCCCAGTACCATTATCCCCGTAATCTTTCGGCCCGATGGGAAACTTCCAGCGTGCCTTCGGGCACCATCTTGGTAAGGCTTTCGCTTCTGACAAGTCGGAAATGGGCGCTGGGGGGTGTAAGGATTTACCTTCCGATATGCATCGAACGAATTTTCCTGCTAGGAGTTGTTCTTCGGCTAAAAGGATAACAACATTTCTGCTTCCCTGCCCTCCAATGCTGGGTGGTTGCTGAGAAAGCAAAGATGCCGAGTGTTTCTGCAGAAAAAACGTCAAAGATCGTTCGGCCTATGGCGAAAACAAAACAATTTATCCTGTCACTGTCCGCCTTGGATGGTCAAAGATGCTTGAGTTTCGTTTTAGTGTCTGCAGTGGTTGTGCACTCCTCCTACTACAGACGAGGCGGTGTAATTAATGGATTTCTTCGATATAAAGAGACAAAAAAAACAGCGGCGATACGATCCAAATCATCTGACGTTGTTTCGGGGTTGTCGGGTGAAGTAATCCCCCCGTCCAGGACGCTTCACTAACCGCAAGCGGTGTGTTTCTGCTTAAGATGCGTATCCTTTGAATACCCCCGGCGTGACTGTCAGATAATGTAAGTGATTTTGATTTGATTAGCCTACAAATTATTTCCTTCCAGCTAAACAGCGTTCAGCATCGGACACGGATTGCTTAATACTGAGGGAGACCGTACCAGAGGATATATCACTCGTAAGTCGTTCATGGCATGGAGTATTTTCATTGGAAAATGGAATGTAATCGTTCGGGAAGCGTAGCGTATATCCAGCTATTCATTAGAATTCTTCCAATCCAGTATCACACTGCATGCAATCAGATGCTGGAATCTTCACCACAAAAATCAATTGTCGAGATGGGTATGAAACACCTTCGCCTGGAAGTCGTTGGATAAGGCATTTGCACCATCGCACTATCGCACTGTTGGTGAAATCGTTTAAAGCCTTTTGCAAAACCACAATCTCTTAATAGAATACCTTACGAGCAACGGTTCCACAGTGGCCCGATGGTAGCGGCGTGCCTGTGAGTCTCATAAATAATCACATTACAAATAGAAACTCGTCACGGGTACCAACTGCAAACGGGGCGATGGAACCGGTACCGTATGCAGCCGTTTCCGGGATTACGGTCTGTGCGAAAGGCTAGACGTCATCGTATGACAGCAACGAACGCCTATAACGACCCGTGTTGTTGATCTCACGAACAATGGCAGGCACGGGTTGGTGCACCGAAAAAAGGGTAGCAGCAGTGACAACAGGCACTATTTCATCATCTGTCGTTTATATAACAGATTCACTTTCTTCGTGGTGAAGAAAGAAACCAGTTCTCCTAGGTGAAAGGTTGTAGGGGTGGAGGGGAGGGGGGGTTAGTATTCCCCTACAACTACATCCAGATGCGCCCACGGTAGTGACTGAATTCAGATTTTCGTTTCACCTTTACCAGCACTCATGCTCGGTAGAGGCCATGGTACTGATGTAGATAAATCTCGCCGTCAGTAGCAGCTAACTCCCGAGGTCAGAGTGTGATCCGGCATCCCTTGGGCAGGGTACCAGGAGGAGGGGAAGGATTTACGCCTTATCTTCATCCTGTCGCCTCGGCATCACTCAAACCTGGAGAGTGAGTGAGCCAGCCATCCCAGTGACTTATGGTTACGAGAGAGAAGCCAGACGCCGTTTCCATTCGGTGCCGTGTGACAAACTAAGCGGCTTAGTTATAATGCGGCTGCTGGTTGCCACCATCGTCCGGAGTTGCCACCCACCGCTCTGCTCCACAAGTGTGATAGTGCGGTGGTCACGTAATGATTTTAAACTGCCGTCAGGGAATCGTAGCTGAAAGATACGCCATAAGACTCCTCCACGCGGAAAGGAACCAGAAGGAGAAAGAAAGGGGGAGAGAGAGAGTTAAGAAGAGTGAAATTAAATTTTCTTCTTTACAAAAGGAAGTCGATAAGGAAGAGCAACTTTGGCGTACGGCGCACACCCCATCCCGGTGTGGGGGTTGTTGCCCGAAATAGGGAAGTGAAGATAATTCAGCGTGCGGAAACTATCACATAAATTAGCCTTTAAGCGGCACTGTAGCGTCTTGGGGGAAACTTTAAACCGGCAACCGGAACACGGATGCAGAATTCGAAGAGAAGGGAGATGGTTTTTTTTTATTCCCCGTCAGAATCACCTCTCACTACGAATGCACCAATTCGTGTAGGGATTTCGTGAGTCAGCAATGGTGGCTATTTGAATTTCATTCCTAATGCTGGCGCATCAGTTCCGTTTGCATAAGAGGTGGAAAATATTATGATGTGTTCACAGCTTCTTGAGACGAAATTGAAAGAAATTAAAGCAATTTTACCGTCACTCTTTTAATCCCTTTTCATAGAAGATGGGGTTTGTTTAAACGGCGTGGTACTTGTAAAATGCACTGGACATTGTAGTTAGATAAATTGTTTGCTGAGTTTATATTTGTTCTCGAGACATTTGGCAGATTTTTTTAAACTTACTTACTTATCCAGCGCGGGGCGGTTCGGTGGCCGAGGAGACTGAGGCGCCGGTCTTCGAACGGACAGGACCGAGGTTCGAATCCCATTCGGGCCATTCCCCCGTACGCAGGAGTGACTATCCTGTTGCGGGTACATTCAAGTCGCGGAAGCCAGAAATGGCAGGCCAAGACCTCTCGAGGTTGTAGAGCCAGAGAAGAAGAAGAAGACTTATCCAGTGCTCCTACCCGCTGCAGATATTTGTTAATTCTAAAACAAATTTTGTTAATTGTTAAAATAATTTCTAAAACTTCATCATTTCAAGCACTTTGTGATACTTAAGATTTTTCTTCGGTGTTCTTAATGCTAACCTCATCCTGACCTATCATTTATATTATCAATTCTATAGTCTATTCTCAAGTTACTTAAGGGTTTTATCTCCAATTAATTTTTGAAACTTTAACCATGGCTGTCTCTTTGATCTATCCGAACACGTGATTGGTAGTTAGGTTTTAAAGCCTAGGGATCTCTATCACTAGATTGCATTGCTTTCCATTATGACTCTATTTATTTGATGGATAAGAGTCATGTGAGTGTCTCTCAGATTCAGCTGGAAACATGTGGAAAATTTAATTTTTCGGTCATTTGGTACCCATTTGATCATTTGGTACGTTAGCCTTACTGTAATCCACTAAAATTTTACACAGTGACTAGGCGTTTACCCAATTTACTACTTAGTTTTATTTTAAATTGTAATGAGGCCAGATTACAGTTTGGGGTAAACTGCGAAATGGTAACCTGCGTTATTGTGGAAAATGTTGAAATGAAATATTATTAAAATACTCGGCCATATTCCTTTCAGTTGATAATAATGGAAAATTTGGTGATTTTTTATCGCATTCTCGGCTTCAATTTAAGAAGTCGCGACAGGTTTTTTTTTAACTTTGATATTCAATTTCCAAGTACTTAATCCTCAACAATATTTCGATACATTCTTTTTCCGATTTTTCTCGGAAGGGACTAATAAAATACGAATTTATGTTCACGCACTGTGAATGTATCCGACAAGCAAATTGAGGCGAAGATATCTTGGCCCTAGCTGATCACTTATATTAATGATAACACCTTAACGCTAAGCTAATTCATTCTAAATTGATCAATTAAACGTAAATTGTTCGTTAATATGCCAACATTGCACACCAATACTGCCAAAAAAATTACCGCAGCGAAAGAGTTTTCTATGACTACAGTAATAAGTATTAGTGTTATACGTCCTTGCCGTTGAACATAGTTATTGAAATAACAAATATTTATCAATTGCCCTCATATCTGACGAAAATCAAAGGATATAGTCCGATGCAGTACAACACTACAAATTAAAGTTAAAATTGTATGCTTACATATAATAATTTCTCGGTAAATGTGGAGATTACTCTCATTTTCATACCAAGACAGGCTTCCCAAGTTACCTAAACTAAAAAGCTTAGTTCGGTAGTTAGCTGTGAGTATTAGCAGTAAACCCCCGGAACCGGAAATATTCAATAGCGCCTCTCATGCAAACGCTAGGTTCATGTAACATAAATAATATTGCCAGTAGCGCTCCAGTAACGTAGGAAGCACCCCACAATAAGTGAAATTGGAAGCTATTGTCTAAACTACTAGAAAGAAAGGAAATGGGCTCATCAGTTATTATTTATGGCATTTGATAGAAGTATCTGGATAAAGCGATTCAACAGCGATTCAGAGGACAGAGACACCTTTCCTGAAGTAAAAATATCCAGTTACGATAGTTTATTCACTGTAAAACAAAACGAATAAACACAACTAACAGAAAATTAATAATTCGTGATCGTGCTACCAAATCGATGACAGAGTTCTTGTATTAGGCCTGCTTTCAAATGCAATGGAATACATAATCGATGAAGTATTTCATCTTGTGTTAATCATACAGAAGAGACTTGTAAACTAGAACCGGAAGAAAACATTGCGATCAACCTACGGGGTGGTTTAAGAAATCCCCTCACATGATTCCTTTGAGGTTTGGCTCTCGAGAATTCTTTACACTTCTTATTCTCATGTACAACTTGCAGCCTGTTTGATTAATAATTCACAACAATTTGATATTTCCTCGCACAAACGATTGATTAACTTAGATGGACTAGCTAGTGAAACGAACGATGCTCCGTGGAAGATCCTATGCATCTATGTCTTCATGAAAGAATCGTCGGGAAAAAATAAACGTAAACTCTTCGCCAAAGACATGTTTGTTATGTATTCATATTGAGGATTTTCCATCTTCTCGATCCATTGGTTGGGTTTGTCGAAACTGCTTCGTACACATTTTTTTACCTAGCTCTCGCTATTTCCAAATCGCTTCTAAGTGATTTAATGTAGTGAGCTGCTCCAGAAGCCATAAAAGAGCCCCACAAGCGAAGGCTTACTTCCGCCTTACGGGTCAATCGATATTTTAAAGGGCCAAACAATAGCTTTAAAACGCTTCAATCACAAGCGCCCGCCGGCCGTTCGTTCGTTCAAGAGATCCCATAAAATGATCGTAAAAGTAAATTATGTGGACAGTCTGCGCAGACAGCATTGCCCGTGCAGGACCGTGAGGTTAAAGTGGCCGATGAAAAATGTAACTACGGTGCGACAGTTTTGCTGCCGACGACGACCCAACGGAGATGTCACCGGCGTAAGAAGGCTATCATCAGCGAGCACTGTGAGCCGGTTTAGACTTTAGAGTGTCCTGGCGTAATTCATTGGCCCTGTTATCCTCAGCTTCTTGCAATTTAGTGCCGTGTTGACTCATTCAAGTGTTGGTTATTTTTCAACCGTTCCGTTGTCACACCGTGCTACAGCTGATGAGAACTCTTGCGACAAAATGAAAATAAAAATATTTCGTTTAAATCATTGCTGAAATGATGGTACATGTGCTACAGAAATTTAAAACTACCAAGTAATGCAGAAGGAGCATACATTTAAGCACACCGTTCAAACAAACCTTAGAATAAAATTTAGAACTCTTGGGGTGATGCAAAACCAGGAAAAAAACTTTACCCAGAACACGCCACTGCACATCGTCACTCACAAAACATGAATACAGTGCGGAAAAAGCACATGCTTCCGGAAAGTTGTGTGTACCTCATACGAATGTGGTACATTAAAACGAGCTTCCCGCCAGATAGTGGAAAACAATGGTAGCGTGCGCAGGAACCGAACCGGGCAGGACAGAAAACTTTCTCGTTTAGCACCATTTAGCATTGAAGCGTCGTTCTCGAAAGGCACATCACAAAAACCCCCGTCCGGCAAACTTTGGCGTCATCACATTCGTATCCTGGAAATTGGAAGATAGTTACAATGCTCCGGGCTCAAACTTTTTCTCCCCGTGAAAGCTTTACGGCAAACAGCGACCATCGAAATCACACACCATCACTACTTGCTCTTCGATGATTTGCCCTTTTCTTTCCCTTGTTAGTTCTATTATTCCGTACCATTTGCTGTCTAGTGCTTCAGGCCAGCAACACCCCAATGTCTTTTGTGACGTGCACCCAGGGGAGCATTTCTTTCCTGAGATTGTGTTTGAAAGGAGGGGAAAAAGGGCTCAAAAACTATTGCTTGAATTCAATCGGTACATCCTCACACTAACAGGATGAATTTTGCGTAAGGACCAGCTGAGCAATATCGTCCAATGCAATCTAAAATACTAGCAGCAACGAAGGAACAATGCAACAAGACATTTCAAATCAACTACAATTTTGGAGACATACAATGATTTCAAGAGGCCTGTAGTGTATAACAGTTAGTAT
>AXCM01008834.1:0-13686 GCA_000473375.1 Anopheles culicifacies | reverse complement strand
CATACACCCATTGCACCTCGTAACGGACGACGCCATCGACTAACGATATGTGTACCGTTCGGCAACATTCCGGACGAACTGGGAAAACTTTATCAATAACAAATTTAATTATCATAAAGTCGTCTTAATTATGCCCTTTTTCCCCTATTCCAGTACAGCGTTGAAGCGGGGTAGTAACATTCGTAAATTTGTCCTGCTAGCCCTACGTATCCGGGGAGGGTCACTCGGGGTTGTGACCCATTAGCTGGCGAGAGTCGATGAGTTTGGCGGCAATTTTCCGCGAGCCAATCGGTGTGAGCTTGCCGTCGAATTGGAGAGACAGGAAAACTTTCCCCATTCGGTGAATATTTTCCGGCATGACAGTAAGAACAGTATTTTAGCACTATCGAAGGAAGGAAACTGGCCTGCTTTCACCGTGTCCGGGATGCATCGAACCGTGACGAAAACGATATGAGTCAGCTGGGGAGCAACAAGAAAGGAAGAAATAAAAAAGCAAGACGAAAAGATTCTGCTGCTTCCCTTTTGGCAATGCGGTAGTATCAGTAGTGGCAGTACGGAAGTTTCCCATTTAATTTCGCAGATGAAAGTTTTGCTTGCTTCCCCGTTTGCTAAAGGGGGAAATGAAAAACTACTGTTGCAAAGTTGGAACTACGCGCTGCTGACGTTATTGTGGGACGTGATTAGAATGATCGATGATAAGTGTTATTGGCGAATCTTTCAAACACGCCATCCACCAGTGTTCGCATGCTGACGCATCCTGTTTTCATCCGTTTGCGCTTTTGTTTTTGTATGTGTGTATGTTGCGCTTGTGAAGGACGTGAAAATTGGAATGAAAAATTCGATTGCAGGTTTTTGCAGCGGAATGGCGTGTTTTACAGATCGAGGTTGTGGCGTTGCTGGAGCTGGCCGCGCGTCCAGTCCTTCCTGTGTTTGATGAGTTTTCGCCCCGTCTGAAGTGCGGATGAAGGAAAGTTTTTCACAGCTTTCGGTATTTATTAATCCATTTACTGGTTCCAGCGTTCCGGGATGGATCGATCTGTTTCCGGCGCTGGTGACATTTTCAAAAAGTTGAAAATTGCTACTAGAGTTTAATGTTTCTGTGAAATCGTGTTTTTTCTTGCAGAAATCAAAGGTCCGCAAATTGCAAAACGATTTCAAGGCGATTCATAATTGAAAAAGTTACAAATCTTTCGTTTCTACCGGAGATTGATTGTTTAAGTTGATATGTTTTCTGCATTTAACATTGTAAGTGAAGTCCGCCTAATATTGAATTAATCATACAAATTAAAATTTTAATCGTTTGTTATCGAGTTTCTTCAACGAATTTAGTTACTTTTCATTATAAGTTTCTTTGTAAATAGATTATTTTGCAGCTCCAATCAAGTTTATGAACCTTTTTAAATGTTTTAAAATAATAACCGACCATGTGTTGGGGAGATTGAATTGAAAACTGTTTATACCAGCGAATTGAAAAGTTAGCTTACACTTGGGCTTGCAAACAAGCGCGCTAGGAAGTTCGCCAGGGGATAATAGCACTTGTGCAAAGCAAACTGAATTTTCAATAAAATTTGTTGTATAAATTACGTAAAAGCATCAAAGAATTGGGAACATCATAGTAAAAATCAGATTTCGTTCTGCATCTGTCATTGGTTTGTTTTCATGCGCGCGCCAAGTACGCATCTGTCATCCAACCTGGTTTGCCGAATACTCAATTGTGCAAAATCATTCAAGTAGGCGTACGTCATCCACGTGCTGTGAATTGAGTTGAGTTGAGTTGCATTGCGAAGATTATTATAAAAATGGCAGAAAATGTTCCGGAGGTCGAGATCAAAGCGGATAATAGTGATAATCCAGAGTATGAAGAGATTGTGGCAGCATTGTCCACCGAAGAACTGATAGCGTCGAACAACAAAATGACCAACGAAGTTAGCTCCATGAAGCAAGAAACCATCCAATGTGAACAGCGTACGGTTAAGTTTAAAGACATGATTGAGAAGAATATCACATTTATCGAACGGAACCGTAAGCTACCCTATCTTGTGGCCAACGTTCTCGAAGTACTGGATATGGATCCACTGGAGGACGAGAAAGAACATGTCGATGGGATGGTGCTGCAAGACTCCCAGAGGAAGTGCAAAAGTGCGGTGATAAAAACCTCTATGCGACAAACCTACTACTTGCCCTTGGCTGGACTCGTCGATGAGGACAAGCTTAACCCAGGCGATCTGATTGGAGTCAATCGGGATACGTACTTGATTATGGACTGTCTACCAAAGGAGCGTGATCCACGTGTTCAGGCGATGCAGGTCACCGAACGTCCCACGGAGCAGTACACCGATATCGGTGGATTGGACAACCAAATCAAGGAACTGATCGAAGCGATCGTATTACCGCTGACGCACAAGGATAAATTCACCCGTTTGGGCATTCGACCTCCGAAGGGTGTGCTGATGTATGGACCGCCTGGTACGGGCAAAACCCTGCTGGCACGTGCCTGTGCCGCCCAAACTCGTGCAAACTTCATAAAGCTTGCCGGTCCTCAGCTGGTTCAGATGTTCATCGGGGACGGTGCCAAGCTCGTACGGGATGCGTTTGCCCTTGCAAAGGAAAAATCACCTACCATCATCTTCATCGACGAGCTGGATGCCATCGGTACGAAGCGGTTCGATTCAACCAAAGCTGGGGATCGGGAAGTACAGCGCACCATGCTTGAGCTGTTGAATCAGATGGATGGATTCGAGTCGACGGACGACATAAAGGTGATTGGTGCGACCAACCGGGTCGACATACTCGATCCGGCCCTGCTGCGATCCGGACGTCTGGATAGGAAAATCGAATTTCCACACCCGAACGCTGAAGCACGTGCCCGCATCATGCAGATACATTCGCGCCGCATGAACGTCAGTGGCGATGTAAACTTTGAAGAGCTAGCCCGTTGCACGGACAACTTCAATGGGGCGCAGTGTAAGGCGGTTTGCGTCGAGGCGGGCATGATTGCTCTAAAGCGTTCTGCGGTTGAGGTTGCACACGAGGACTTCATGGAGGCGATCATGGAGGTGCAAGCGAAGAAGAAAGCTGATTTGAATTACTTTGCATAGATTATACAACTACAATACTATTATTACTTCGGAAACATCAAACAAGGTATATGCAATGACCCTTCCATATATATTTCACGCATATTGAATTAATTATAAGAAATTAATCAGTAATGTCTTGTATAGATCAATCATCATACATATTGTCACATGATCTGAATGAACAATCTCAACGGAAGAAACTCACGGGATCACTTACAGGATTCCGAAAGCTACTGTGAGAGAATGGAATGATCATTATCTTGTTGGAAGAATCAAACACTATCACACTTGTCATTATAGCCATTTTGGATGCTTATTTTGCTGAAATAAATAAATTCTATAATAATCATACTATTGCTTGATGAATATTCTTCTAAATAAACTTATTACTATATGACGTATAAGAAACTCTAATTCTTGCTATGCGAGGGACCATCCTTCTTTACATATAAAGATAAGAAGGGGAAACAAGTTATCTTAACCTCTGATCCCCAACCCCTTGTGACATTTTGATGTCTTTATTGCGTAATCCTACACCACTCATGTGCCACGTGCTGCAAACATTTGCAAATCAAGTAAAAAAGAAAAACACTTACATACTCACACACACACCGAGTGGAAGAGTAAAATAGCACCGCTAGCCAGAAATTCGATCAGCTTTCTTATACATATTCAATCGCTTTCACCCCGCGCCCGAAAGAAAGCATAAGCCATAAAGGTGTAGTGGGCATCGTGTTCGCCCAAAGAACACGTGTTTCCCGATCGTAACCCTTAACCGCAACCCGGCCGTACTGGTCGTATTTGTGTGTTCACATTGGTTTTTATTGAATTTTTAATTCATGGATTTGAATTTATTGCCTTTCGTTGCCGTTCTGCTCTGCTCACCGGATGCGAACACTTTCCCACCCGGACACACATGCCGGTGTTTGGTGAGGGTGTCGTCCAGCTGGTTTTCCTCTTCAAGGGAGGGAAACTGCTCGTATGCTCATACAGGACAGCATCATCCCCCTTGTGTATGGGGAGAAACTATGCACGGTTGTGGGTAGAATTTTCTCACTTGCGTTGCGTTTTTCCATCCCACGTTTCGTTGCGTGTCATTTTACTACCTTTGCACGTTTTCCGATCTCTCAATTGCTTTCACTAATTCCATCATTTTCCGCAACATATGTATGATTTTTTTTGCGTGTGTGTTCGTGTGGGTTAAATCTTACGACACCCCGCGTTAACTTTGCTCTCTTTCCTGTTGGTTTGCGGAAAATGGAATGCTCCTCTTGATACGGTAACACGTTCCTTGTCCATTATGCGACTTGTACGACACTTTCGATATTGGATGATTTTGGGAGTTTCCTTCCATTTGAGATGTTATGATTTCTGTAAGTTTTTATTGCACCTTCATAAATTACTTTCCGTCTTTAATGCGGACGCTACCTTTACACCGAGTCGCGTTTTATTTGTCCCAGGAACCTGTTTCGATTTCGGTACCTTTTGCATGATTTTCATCGCCATGCTCGACCTGCTGTCATAAACCCAGGAGCTCGTGTTAGACTTTCGTTTCAAGCGGGAAAAAAAAGACCGGGAAGGATGCCCAATGATGTCCCGGGGAAAGACGGCTAGTAAATCACTCGTTACTTATGTTTTACGTGTTTAGACACCATCCTCAGAGCACGGACAGGAAGAAATAATCCCGAAACGTGTGTAATTTTGTGTCCAGTCACTTTTATGCATTCACCTTTCGAACAGCTCCCCCCCGTCTGCTTACTGGTGGTCATTTTTATGGTGGTCGAAACCTAGCCAGCAATATAATAACCAACCACCGGTGTACAGCAAGGGGAAGGTAATCGGAACGATGTTCTGTGATGCAAGTTGAGTTGTTGGCACGTTTTACGACACTCGCTGCATGCAGTTCCTGCAGCTCGTCGGCTCAAATTATGGAGTCCAATTGGAGCTGCCGGATAAGTCATGTACATCCCCTTTACCTTAGTTACCCGGGGTTTTATTGGTGGGATAAGATGTCTCTCTTATCCTGCCACCATTTGCTGGTGGCGAAACTTGTTCATAGGTTAAGTTATTAAAAAGGAACAAAATACAACTGCATCAGCTAAATGGAAAGAGGTATAGGAGGAGTATTAAGACAGCGACCGAAGCTCCCACCAGAAAACACGTCCTTCCGGTGCAGTAATATGGCTGGAGAAATCCTTCCAGGTGCCGGAATGGATTAGGCACCGATCGTAACTCCTGACGTCCACTGGGAAATGGGACCTGAGGACGCGTATCATCAAACGTCCGGACACACACGGTAAGGAAGTGTACATTTTTATGACCGACTTCCAGCAGCACTGGATTAAGATCGGTTTGCTATAAAAAAAAAAAAACAGAACGTCCATCTTGCTGCGCAGCCAGGATCCATCAACTCGACATCGACACTGTAGACTGTGGGGCCCATTACAAGTATTCGTAATGGATCGGATGGTTGGTGGGAAAGGTGTAGTTTCACGCTAATCACGTTAGGACCATAAACAATCCATTTAGTGTCACAATTTGCGCGTATATGTCGCCTGCGAACGACCGTGTCCGTTTGTATATTCCGTGCGTGTCGTCGTTCCATACGGGCTCGATCTCTTAACGGGCATGTCTTTAAGGCATGTCCAAACATGGCGGCTGTTATTGTGAATTTATGTACTGCAGCTATTTGATTTTAGCGATCTATTAGGTAGATGATGCCTGATGATTTGTTAGGTAATGTGGCTACAACCTCGGTTGGATTGGGCTTTGGAGGTGTCGTGGGTTTGTATGGGTCACAGGACATTGGGATTTATTTTATTACTATTATTCTGTAAAGGCACATGAAATGCGTGCTAATATTATTTTAATGTTGTAAGTCGTACAAGCCAACCAACTCTGCTTAAGATGCCAACCTTTAAGTATTCTCTAAGGTGGGAACTTCTGATGAGGAGGAGAGATATTGCTTTGAAGAAGTAGAATGTTTATAAAAATCCAAAATAGTAAATATATTTTCCCAAGAGATATAGGCCTCCCCTTAGCAATTGCTGCACTCCACATAGCACTACGATCCTTGTAAGGATTCTGATCAAAGCAAAGTGTATGCTTTGTTGTGGAATATTTTTTTTCTACAAGAAAACAGCTTATACTTCACGAGTGTATTGAATCCCCAGCACTAATCCGTACGTATGTATGGAAAGAGTCGTCTGTCCATCGCTCCCAAAACCCCCAAAGGGCTACTGCCCGCACTGCTGAGCAGATGGAATATCGACTGCATAATAAATCAGAGCAAGTGATGTGCATGTACACGTTTATGATGCTCCCATTTCGGTGCACTCAATCCAAAAAGGCGCACACCGAGGCGATGACGATGATGATGGCAATTCTCTGGTGACCGTCCCAATATTGTTTTTTTTTGGGAGATCAAGTTATTGTGCTGGGCGTCCGTCAGGGATAATGATATTGGTTTTGCGCCTGGACACGATTTGGAGGTTATTTCTTGGCTTCCTGCGTTAGTAGTTGCGGCACTGGTTGGAGTGTGAGCTAAACATCATTTACGTCTGGCATGATGTATGTGTCTTGTTTCTGATGTAGCTCTGAGCGAGTGAACTCCCCAGCAAAAAAAGGGGGAAGCAGATACACGTACATACAGATATCGTTTCTAAAAATTGATAAAAAGTACCAACATTTTCTTAAGTTATTCAGTACGGGTCAGTAGGTGCAGCAGACGCCATCGTAGAATGCAGCAATACAAATGATGTTTGCTTTTACGATTGCAACCCATGGTGTCCCGTGGTGTGTGATTTTTGTGTCCATTTACTGTACTTGTGTGGCTTGAGCAATCCCTCAAGGATCACGAGAGCACCGAGCGGGATGATGATGATGATGCTGGTGAGGACGATTACGATTGATGCTGACGGTGAATGGCTTAGGCAGGAAATAACCCTCAAAGTAAAGGTCTGCAGTGCGACATCGTCAGAGAAGGACAGTCGGCTAAACCTTCCGAAAAACCCAAGGAATATGGGGTTGGAAATAAAAATTCAATCAATCATAACTGGGCACATAAATCAGGGTAGTTTCAAGGTGGTACGTGCGAATGTTGCTCGATTTTCGTGTGTCGTACCGTCTTCTATGATTGGAAGGTATAAAGATGAGTACAACCTTAAACAGTTTCCACTATTTATAACAAGGAAGGAATGGAGTCGAAAGTGTTTTCTTTCCGTGAAATACTTTTGAAATAAACGATCTGCCGTTAACATTAACACATCATTAAGAACAACTCTCGACTGAATTATTCATCATCAATTGTTTTTTGTTTTTAGAATGTCCACACGAGGTACCAAAACCCAAAGTCCCAGTTACAAAACCATAAACGTTCGCTTGCTGTGGATGGTCATTGGAAAATAATCACCGCCCAGCGTCCCATCCAATTCCCGTGAGTGCTTTCGACAAAACAATTAAACAAGCGGTGCGAACTGTCTCTCTTTCTGATTTCATCAGTTATATGCCATCGGCAACGTTTTTTCGTACTCGTTAGGAGCTTCAGAATTAAAAAAAAACTTCCCACCTCTAGTGCCTCTTTGGGATGTCCTCCAATAAGTTTTTTTTCCCGTCCACCAACTCCCACTGTTCCTCCATTTCATTTTGCAAACGGCTCTCAAATCGAATGATCGTGTGCCCTAAGGTTTGCTCAACACGAGCGTTGGTTGAGTTGCAGTGCCATTCTCCGTTCGGCTTAACTTGTTTCTGGCTAGTTAAGCACGGTGAAACATCCAACCTGGCAACGGGCCAACTGCAGTGAAAGACTACAAAGTGGTTCATTTACCGAGGCCCTGCGGTGGTTTTCGAGTGACTTCCGATTTTCCATTTTCTTTGCTGCATTAGGAACTGTGTGTGTGTGTGTGGAACGTACCAGCTTTTCCTTACAAAGTGTGAAGCAAACGTGGGGGGGGGGGAAATAAGAGAAAAATCACCACCGCCGTTTTGCATCGTCGGTATGGTTTATTGATGGGAGATTGGGAGATTTTCCTTTTTGCCTTTCGGCACACTGTATATATGGGGCACTCGAGTGCTTTTGTGCTGACAAATGCTTGACTTTTGCGCGGTGAAAGTCAAAGTGCATCGGTGGAAGCGCCAAAGTGGACAAAGTGTCCACAACCCGGGAAAAAGAAAATTAGTAAGGATTTATTGATACCCGTTAGCATTGGGGGTAACATAGATAATGAGAAACGGAACGTTCGTTAGCTCGTGGATAATCCTTTGCGTATTTCTGTAACCCCAAAAGATTAAAACAAATTCCTCTTTCTAGAGTGGAGTAGAAATGTAAACGGAATAGGAAATGGTATTGAGTGCCAAAAAACAACGAACCATCGTCCTCTGTCGCCCTCTTCTCTACCACCCTTGAAGTCATTCGATTAGCCACGTACCTTCGGGATGTCCTAAAGTCGTAGAATTTATGGGACCCTGTTGCGAGTGTCTTCGTAAGCTAATTTTTCTTCCGTTTTCCCGTTCCGGTGGCTTTTCAAAAATCGTTTCCAGTTTTTATTACAACCAGTCTCGTGGCGGCAACATCCCGGAATGCTGTCCGATAAAGCCTTGAGCAGGAGGTGCTCCGTAGCGTATGGTGGTAATGATTTATTAAAATGCAGTAGTATAATTTAAGCCAGCAACAGCCAAAACATAGGTACGGGAAAAAGGTCCCACAAACAGTGAGATAAAATTGCCAACGTTATGACAAAAACTTCATCCAAAATCAACAGACAGTCCGGGAAGTTGTGTGGAGCGCGTTAAATTAAATCATCAGCTTGTGCGCAAACCTAACCCAGACCGAATAACTCTCGCCGCTGTTGCTGTAGGATTTTTGCTGCGAGATTGTGAAATGATTTGGATCGGGGTTTTTTCGTTCACAACACACCTGTTCCTGTGTACGCACCACGGGATGGTGTAGGAAATAATCTGCTCCACTAGAAAAAAACTAAAAGGATTATTTATGACCCGGATCTCTCCGGAACGGTGGAAAATCTGGTGGGAAAATATTTACAAATACTCTCCACTACCGCGATTCGTGACTGTCTTTTAAAGTGTTGCAGAGCTCCAGAGAGGCAACATTCCAATGGCTAATGTACCGGAGAATTGGTTTGATTTATTTATTTATTTGAAGTCGATGGCTAGAACTGGTGGAGGACATTTCACCTATCATTAGCAGGTGCGTCTTTTACAAAACGCGATTCATTTTATGTTTTCCTAATGATTGGGGGGTGAAACTGATTGGTGATTGTAATTAGGAAAGAACCGCAGCATTTTTCAGGAACACCTGGAGATTTAGCAGACTTAGCCGTGAGGTCTCCTAAGCTGCATGGAATAAGTTGGTGACCTCCTAATAAGCTAATGCATCAATTTTCATGTCTAAGCGATGGTGAGTTCAATAAGAATGATCTTCAATGTATGGATTGTTGGAGACATGCACAGTCATAGGCATGTTAGTTCCATCGATTGTTCAATCAAATTATACCACACATCAGCTCATCAGCCCCAATGTAATTGTTATTAATGTCACATTATGCCTGCAATGGCTAATGTACGTACGTTCTATGAATTTATTCGACCTCTTTAGGTCAGATCCTGTCTGTATGCTGTGTGTGTGCGTGTGAAGGATTATGCTCTAACGAAATGCAAATTGAGCATCGCTTTTGTCACCCCGGATAGGCTGGGCTCGCCTCTTGTTTAGCCATCCTTACAATACAGTAGCGAACGTTTTAGCTAAAGAAAACGGACTAAACATAATTTGGTTTACATCCCCCGTACAAGACTTGGTGTGTCCTTCTCGCCCTTAACCACGTACGCGTTCTTGCGTTGGGTTGATAGTGGCAGTCAAAAAGCATCCGGCAAGTAATATGAAAAAAGTACCGAATTTTTACCACTTGCGCGCCATGAATAAAATATGAAGCGTGCTCGCGTATTTTCCTCTCTCCCACTTTTCTCGATGGTGGGCTTTTTTTTTTTGGGAGGATTTTCCATTCCCTGCCAAATAATGCGGAAAAAAAAGACGCGTACAGCTTCCGTTAGGGGGTTGGTTTCATTTTAAATGATTTTCAATTCCGTAGACATCCAATTTGTCAGCAGGGCAGCAGTAGCGCTGGAATGCGCTCGTACCGGTTCCATTTCTTTCGGTTCAATGGGAAAAAATAAAGATTAATCGTGCTTCCGGAGAGCAAGTAACGTTGCCAAGGATTTGTGGCCGATCTTCGTCCCTCTGGAGAAAAAAATTGGATCATTTTGCAGTTTATCATAACATTAGCAAATCGCAAACATGGATTTAAATGGGAAGGATACTTTGTGTTTGGTGAAAGTAAGCGTAGGACGGTCTGGGAGGATGATTTGAGATGATTAGAAGAGATTTGGAGGGATAGACTGTATCCTTTCCACAACAAAAAAAAAATGGGGGAACATTACTTCCACAGCTTACCGAGGAAGACATTTTTCTTCGTTATCTAGCGATGTAACATTTAGTGGAAAATCCCATCCAAATCATGGTTGGCACTTGGAAAAAGGCTTTGCCAGCAAATTTTACACGATGTAACTCGCTTACCCGGGTGGACACTTGGCCATTTGGGGGTTCACGCTTTTCGATAAGCAAGTGTCATCAACGGTAAAGAAAATTCCCATGACACCACCAAATCAACGCTGCATACGTAAAACCTGCGTTCCTACCTGATTTTCTTGCCTTTCCGCTTATGAAACACCAGCTCCTTCCCTACCAACCGGTGGGAGGGGGGTAAAGTTTTGTAATTAAAAGTTCAGATAAAATCCTACCGGAGTAACGCCACTTCGGTCTTCGGTGCTGCCAGCTAGGAACTGGAAGGAAATAATTATTCTTCCCAGGTGACCGAAAGTGCGTTAAATGGGTGACAGGTCGGTTGGACAGTTGTTCCTTCAGTTGACGTTCGGATGTGTTCCTGGGGTGATGTGGATTTAATTAACTTATCGGAATTACGGAACAAGCGAACCGGGCGGTGCGTATTTTTCTGTCCGTCATTGCGAGTCCCATTTTGGATTATGCGGGACCGTCATCATTTGTTTGATTCTATGAATTGTGATATTTATTGTGTTTTTATATTTGTTTTGTTGGTTTGTCTTTATGAAGGACACTATTTAGTAACATTAATCGGAAAAAAATTATTAGTACTTAAAGAAATTGTTGCTCCGTTTAAAAGAGCTGTTCCCATTTTATGAAAATTGTTTTAAATTCATTTTTTATTGACTTAATAGTAAAAACAAAACAATATTTGTAGTAATATCTCACGGATTTTTCTCTTATATTTTTATGAAAAATATTATTCACAACTTTTTTTCTCCAACTTTAATCAAAATCAGTAAAAAGTTTGTCTAGAACGAAGATTGCTCTATCCCTCTGCCTAATGTCGCACGTTTGGATAAAATCTCACCTTTGTAGTACTTAACCTTTCAATTGTTGTACTTGAATGCATCTCAATCTTTCTCGCGCATTCAAAACCACTCGTCCATGAGGGTGTGAGTAAACGAAATCCCATCGTCAACCCATCGTCACCGTGCACTCCCCCTTCACAAACCACACCACAATGGAACAAGCCACAGCATACGTTAACCGATATGTATGTATGTATGCGCGTGCCTGCAGAAAGGGCATCGCTGGAGGGAAAATGAGATAATCAGGACTCTTCCCACCGTGCACCGTCCTTTCATGCTTTCATCATCACACGCACTGCACCGTTGTCCTTTTTTTTGTGTTGTTGCTCGCGCTCTGGTGTTTTTCCCCCTTGTTGTTTTCCCGCAACGCTCAATTATGTCCCTTTCTGGTTCCTGGGGAGGAGGGAAGGGGGAGGTGATTGAGGGAGAACCATTGAAGGAGAAACACGAAAAAATACTTGTCACTGCACTCATCTGAAAACCCAGCCGTAGTGGGTGGAATGGGGAAAACTAAACGGAAAAAGACCGTTTGTTTGCTATGCACGGGACGGTGGGAAAGGTAGCAAGGGATGGCCGGGTTTAATACCGTACCGTTGTACCGGGTGGGTTCCGGGTGGTTGTTGCTGCAGCAGCAGCACATACGCCAGCACATCGGGAATGCTAAACTGAAACCATGAGTGTGTGTTTGCACAAGCTGATGAAAAATTTATGTTTGAGAAAATAAAACCGAATAAATAGAACGGTGGAAGTTGCGTTGCCCAAAAAGCCCGGCATTGGATGGAGGGCGAGAAAACAATAAAAAAAGGCCAAACCAACTCATGACATGTGTGTATGTACGTTTGTGTGTAGCTTTTGCATTTGTTCCTTGCAAAGGAACGATTTGGTGGGGGGAGGATGGAAGTCAAGGGCCAAATCAAGAATCCAATGAATGCCTTGTAGAAGTTGGGGATGGTCGTAGAATGGTACAAAAATGACTTCCCAAGGTAGGAGCGCTTGGTGGAATTGCTGGTAGGCATACGTCTGGTTGTGGCAGTGTTCCACCATAAGAGGGTGAAATGTATGAGAGGTTGCCTCCCCGTACAAGATCGTAAAACAGGAAGATCTTCACGGCGGTTGTGGCTGCAAGAAACGAAATGTTGGCACTAAAACTAGCAGCATGCGAGAAACTGTCGACGTCAGTCCAGTAGAGGTAGAATCCTTCGAATTCTGCTGCTTGATGAGTAAACAAACACACTTGAGCAGGAAGGCATCTGGGAAAATGAAGTACCGGGGCTCAATCCGTCCGGTGGACGTTTTCGGCACGTACCGGATCGGTCGTTGTCCGCTTGGGATGAACGTGAATTTGAAACGGACGTTAGAAAACCTGTGGATGTTCAATAGCGCACATCATTCGGATGGATTGGGACGCACGCAGCGGCAGAGATCTTTTCTCGGTCATTCCCATTGTGCTTAAAATTTCCTTTTTCCACCGAAGAATTCTTCCTTTGGGTGTCAAAGCTTCCTTTTCTCTCCAAACATGCTATCACATTACCATAGAAATGGGTCCGATGGTCTGGTACATGATGCCCAGTTGTGGAATGGAGTCCGTCTTCCTCGCGGAACCAAGAGGAAATAAACATAACCCGAACTGCTCGGTTTATGGTCAATGTGATTGCGCTAGTTGGATTTTATTTTAGTCCCAACAGCATACACTGCATACTTTGGGTTCAACTTCCTCGGACTAGCGCTCGGAGACAGATGGTTTTGCAGGCGTTGTGCGTGACAGGAAGTCACCTTGAAATGTTTTATTTAAAAAAAGAGAAATACAGCTCTACAAATAAGTTTGAAATATATCGATTATATAATTCATTCCTTGGAAATGCTTATGAAGGTATCGCAAATTGAGTCAACAAGTCTGTTAAGTCAACACTTGTTTTAATACCAAGACTTGAAGATCATAATGATACGGTTCTGTATCGCCTCGTGAGCAGCAATTTAGTACAGGACACCCCATTCATTCGATTTCATACGTCTTCGTTTTTAGTACAAGTGACGTCATCAAATGTACACTGTAAAGTTGTGTTTGCTCCTTGTTCATCAGGCGCGTCGAGCATCAGGAGAACTCTTCCGATGATTCACGCATTTGGAACATGCGCAGTAGAGACAGGACACATTTGCCTCA
>KI424958.1:3921-14178 GCA_000473375.1 Anopheles culicifacies | reverse complement strand
CTGTGTTGTGTCTTTAACTTCCCTGTCAAGTAACACTCCCAAATACTCATCCGGAAAGAAGATATGATTGATTTTGTGAGCTACTACGCGTATATTTCTGGTTTTTAGCGATATTCAAATTTTTTTAGTAAAAAATATGCATACAGTTTTGTTTGCCTGACCAATTTTCTATAGCGGATTCTTTGAAGATGGATTCTGAAAGTTTTTAGTGTTGCAGCAATTTAGAAAAAAATATGTTTAAAAGTAGTATAGTGAGTTCGAAAATGGCCGTGAATGCGTCACAGACCAATAACGTCTTCAATTAGGGTTCAATAATTGTCGATTGACGATTAGAAAGGATTGACGAAAGAATCACTAAATGCAATTTGCAGGATGTTTTGGGTCGTGAAACCTCGGCTGTTACTGAAAGCGGAGATTTTTTTCAACGCATCGCGTTGAAGTGAGATTATCTGACTACATTGACAAGACGAAACGTGTTATCACTGGAGATGAGACTTGGATCTATGCTTACAATCCCGAAACAATCGATCAATCGAGTGAATATCGTGCCAGGAATGAGCCAAGACCAACAAAAACACCTGTTGTGAAAAACGAGAAACAGGGTAGCTCACAAAATCATTCGTTTCTCCTAACTGGATGAATATTTTAGCGTGTAACTTTACAGGGAAGTCAAAGACAAAACTATTGACAAAAAAACCCGAAAATTACTTTGACGCACGCAATTTGTTCTCAAATGTTACCTTATCTTTTGGACACAGTAGCTTTATATCATTATATTTAAAAACGTATTTGCTTAGTTTTCTTATGCATTGTAAGACATTAAACGATTTCTATCCAACTCACCGACCTAACATTCATTATTCTTTTACTAATTTTCTTCTTATCCATTTTAAGTATACTTTCAAACCAGGAGCATTTAGAGACATCGATGAATATCGACAAAATTATACCAAACTGCTAGAAAAGTGTGTCAACATTGAGCTTATGAACGAATTCAACCTAAGCGCACAAACAGAGATAGAGTACTGCGATAACAACGCCATATCTTATCCAATAGGTAAGAAACTGATATATCTTATTACACATTCATTAAAAAGTGTTCCTATTTCGCTTATCCCAACATTTTTAATTTTCTTCCCTAACGCCTCCACGCTGTCCTCAGACTGGTTGGAAATAACGTTCATAGTGGTCGCGATAATCATCGCCGGAATAGTGCTGGCCTCCAGTGTGTACGATTTTCTGTGCAAAACGACACACGGACTTGGGCACTACAAACACGATCTGCCGACGACGAAGCAGATGTATTTGGTGTCCTTTTCGATCATCCGAAACTGGTACCGGATAACCTCGCGCGGGGACGATCAACTTAGTCACAACCTGCGATACATTCACACCATCCGAATGATCGTCTTCATGGGCGTTACGTTGGGTCACGTCGTGTTCTATGCCCAACCTAGAACAGCGTTTACAATCGAAAACGTAACGAAATGCGCTGCACACCGAATGCAGTTTTCCAGGACGCGCAGTTGACATTTACATTATTCAATTTTATTTTGTTTTCCTCCGTTCGTGTCCAGCGTTACAGCGAAATTTCAACAATGATAGTCATTAATGGCACCCAGATAGTGACAACATTTTTCGCCATCAGCGCCTTGCTCCTTGTGTTGTTTTTCATGGAAAAGGTAGAGGAAACGAAGAAAAAGGTTGGCATCTGGGAAATTTGCATCATTTCTGCCGCCCGATACGTTCGGTAAGCATCCCTACCACTTTAAAACGGTAGAATCTTTAGTTCCTCATAATCAGCGGACTCTTCCGGCATGCTCTCAACAACAATCACACAGATTAACGCCGGTATACGCATTCGTGATGCTTTTCGAGGCTACCTGGGCGGTGCGGTTAGGTGATGGACCGCTATGGCAGAAGGGTTTCGAAACTGGCCGAACGTACTGTCGTGCAAATTGGTGGGCTAATTTGCTTTACATCAACAATTACTACAAAGCCGATGAACCGGTAAGGCAAACCTTCCAAAACTGTGTCGAGACGCAACGATAAACTTTACTTTTTATTGTGCCTTTATGTAGTGCATGCTGCATACATGGTACCTGGCGGCCGATTTCCATCTCTTTGTGTACGGCCTGGTGCTATGTGCTGTGATCGCTCGCTATCCGAAAATGCGGAACTTACTGCTCGGAACACTGTTGGTGCTGAGCTACGCTGCCACTTCCGCCATAATCTATCTGAAGGAGTACGATGCAGTTCCTATTTTTGCACCAGAGTAAGTGATAAATCCATTACTACGGAACGTAAACAAGGCGCTACTCTTACGATTATGTTTTTTTTTTTCTTTTTCAGACAAATTCGTTACTTCTTCTGGTACTGGGGAGTGTACAAGGATGCCTACGTCCCAACGCACATGTACTTGGTGAACTATACCTTTGGAATTGCCTGTGCATTCTACTACAGACATGTGATCAAATCGAATACCAATTTCCACTGGGTAAGAACGAATACCGAAAAAACCAGTCCAACCGGGAATACAGCGTGGCGAATCGGCACTACTTCCGGCTATGGTCACATTGCCTTATTCTAGCATCTCAACTGAATTATTCCTCTTCTCCATCCTCACTCTCTACAGTTCGTCAAGGCTTTCTGGTTTGGGTGTCTCTTTATGATTCCGGCACTGTTTGCAACGGGCTACATCTTCTATCACAACCAGTTTGCAACCCCTTCACTCTGGATGGCTTTGCTGTTCCCGTTTATACGATTGCTCTACAGTGCAATCATCTTTTTCACCGGTGTTGGACTATCGTTTAGATTCATCAAACTATTCACCCGACTGGCGGATATACCGTTTTATACGATCATCGGAAGGCTCACGTACAGTGCTTACTTGTGTCATCTATGTTTGATTAAGATGTCCCTGTTTAACACGCGAAGCTTCTTCCGTTACGCACTGATCGATATTGTAAGTGATCCGTGTAGCGATGTATGAATTAGAGCCGCAATAACATTAAACACACTACTCTCCTTTCTTTTAGGGTTCCATATGGGCTGCCTCTATGCTACTCTCCTATCTCGTGGCATGGATGCTCTGTCTCGTGCTAGAGTCACCATTTGTGGCATTACAGAGGCAACTGTTCAAACGGCATACACGATCCTCTGATGACACGGAACACTCGTCAAGCGGAGGTGACATCGGAACGGACACGAGCTACTGTGAACATCCTGATGAGAAAAACTATAACCCGAATGTGATTTTTAGCCAACGGTTTTAACTTGTAACAGTTAGTTCGTAAACAATATGCCATTTTAGAGATAGTGTAGCGTTACAAACCAATTTTTTAAATTGTCCAAACTAAAAGCAACAATGCTTCAATTAAAAACAATAATATACTACAAAAGTATTAATAAAGTGATTTAAGAATTTAAAAAAAAAGTACAGACCATTTTTACACAGTAAACGTAATTCCTCCGTTTCTAAAGTAGTATTTATCACATCATGTTACACTTATCTCAACTGTGACGCATTCAATCTAATCGACCTGTACCACCGATTTCCACTAATCAAACAACTAAAAGCAGGTCACTTTTTTGTTGTTGATATCACATTTCAGTGATTATTGTTTATAGCATCCAATCGACCCTCAAAAAAGTACCTCGCTCTACTCAACCAGCTCGTAAGTTCGTAAACCTTACTACTACGCGTTGCACTCGAAACGTGAAGCCACGAAGAAATTCCGAATATCACAATCGGGTTTTACTGGTGCGCATCCTCTCTATCCTTGCGTCCGCAGCGATCGTCGCCTGTCTCTGGACAGCTTCGTACACATGACGCACTTCCCGCTTTTTCGCCCAGCCATAGGAGGTGTAAACAAGCTGGTAGAAACTCATTACCCAATTTCGATCGCGTCTGGCCTCGTCCAAATAAACCATGCGAGGGAAGAAAAACGGTGGCTTACGATTGTGAAACAGCACAATAAAACTCAATAACATTGCGCTTTTCCTTTCACTGCGGCCAAGTCCAGGGCTGGTGGTTCAGCTCGGCAGACCACTCCGCGAATCGTCTCCGGTGTGATAAAACTGATCCAGCAGCCATTCTCTTTGGTGTTGCTACCACTGCTGCTCTCTTCTAACCTATTTCTGTTTCATTCCGTGCTTCTTTGTTTACCGTACCGCTGCGGTGACCTTGGTGTAGGACATCCAGCATATGACGTCACGGAAGGTACTGGTGCGATCTAGGATCACCCCAAAAACCAAGTTGCGGCAGGTCTACAGACTGCCGGGCAAGTCATCGACCACCAGACACGGTGTGACAGTTTATCGGCAAAGACGTGATCATGGTCTCGATCATGAAAGTACTGATTGTGTTTGTGTGCAGTGTCCTGTGCAGCATCGCGTCGGTGCACTGTGCAGAGCAATTCAACAGTAAGTGCATTGGCCAGTGAAGTTTGCGCTGCACAAAAGTGATAGTAACGTGCAGTTACGGACCTCCACCAACAAAAATGGTGTTCCTGTCTTTCGTGTGTCTTTTGGTCTAAAAAAGCTCCAAACATTGTGCTATCTTTTTTTTTTTTTACTGGCATTCTCAATTTACAGTGTCACAGTACAGGCTAATGCCACGGGTGTTTCATTTTGACGACTATGACGAGTGTCTTCGAGATGATCCGTCCGTCCCGAATGTGTACTGTATGGTGAAGGCGGTTGTCCAACCGAATACATCCTCCCCCGCCTGGAACGTAATTGCTGAATTCTCAAGCAACTGGAAGCAACATCTTAACCATGCGCATCTTGACCGTGGCCTGTGTCTTAGCGGTTGCATCGAAATGTTGGCAGAGCTCGAACGAGCAAACGTAACGGAACAGGAGCTAAGGTCGTTGATCGTACCCAAGTTTGAGATTGATTTTCCGGTAAATATGCCCGCTGTGATTGAAATAGTGATAGTGGAACCGTGATTGTTTAATCGAAGTGTAAATGAATCAATTGAAAACATTAACACAGTTTATTGTGCTTCCAAGGACAACGCCGATATTTTTAATGAGCAACTCAACGTGACCAACGATATAGCACGTTTTGTAGATTACTCTATTTAAAAGGTCGTTGTGTACTTAATGTACGGTACCCAACGTTTTGCATTGCCAATATAATTGCTGCACAAAAAAAGCGCCAATAGTTGTGTGGCCACTGCCACATATATTCTTTAATAATGGTTGTTAATTAATTTTAGTGTTGAATCCAACCACTGGAAAATAAGGGAATATGATTTTTGTTTGTTCATTAAACCATCCTGACATGTTCTTATAAATCTAAAATTAATATCGGTCTAGGGCTGGCGCCTATGTCAAACCTTGCACTAAAGGACAACGTTCAGGCGAGTTTAGTTCCCAGCCTCCCCAAGAATATTAAAATATAGTCGTGATTATTAGACCGACACTACTACTCTAACTAGCGAAACGCTAACGATTGCAGTAAATAAATCAATAATTGGTCATCGAAGTCAGAAATGGCAAGCCAATACCTCTTGAAGTTGTAGAGCCACATAGAATACAAAAATCAATTATTTTAATGTATACTGTGTCATAGTTCTTTTTGTAAAATAATCTAATAGATCCTCACATAATTGATAAAATATCTCCAAATAGCAAAAAAAAGGCTGCGAACGCAAGGAAATATATTTATGCCGTCCCGTCCTACTTCTTTAAATCGTCAAATATTAATGGGCCATTTACGCCATTGCAGTACATCATCAAGAACGGCACGTTTCGGGATGTCGACACGTATCGTCGCAACTACTCGGAACTATTCGCTAAGTGCATCAACTACGAGCTGCAGCAGAAGTATGGTTTGCGTGCTTATACCGAAATCGAATACTGCGACAGCAACAGGGAATCATATCCAATCGGTAAGCGTTAACCTTCACCTCCTACATTGACCCTTCTCATGGCGAGAATTTCACTCTGCCTATCCTCTTTATTGAAGACAATTTGGAAATTGCTTTCCTGGTCGTTGTGGTTGTTCTTCTGCTGGTGGTAGCGTCCTCCAGCTGGTATGATCATCGCTGCAAGCAGGATCATGGATTGGACCACTATCGTACAGAGATGTCAAGTAAAGGTATCCTTATTCCGTGAACAAATCATTGGACGAATTCTCGATGGTCATTTATGAAAAATACTTTCTCTGCCTATCCATTTGATAGCCGGCCGGGTGCTGGTGTCATTTTCCATCATCCGCAACTGGTATCGCTTAACGTCCCGTGGCGATGACTCTCTGAGCCGCTCGATACGGTACATCCACGCAGTAAGGTTTATAATTTTCCTAATGATTAACATGGGACACAACATCCTTTACGCACAACCTCGAACGGCCATGATTATCGAACGGGTGAGGACGAATGAAAATAGCGCACATGTTTGATGCGTGTGCTTAATGCGTTGATGTTTTTAATTACAGAAATTCTACGAAGTCGATTCCATGATTGTAGCTAACGGATCGCACGTTGTGACCACGTTCTTCCTTATAAGTGCGCTCATGTTGGTCCTGACGCTGGTAAATAAGCTGGAGCAGACAGGCCGGAAATTAGGACTCCTTGAAATTATTATGATTTCTATTGCACGATATGTTCGGTACGCATGATTTATCAATTATATACAATCTAATATAGTCGGTCGTATTTCTGGCAACAACAAAAAATGGCATCCAATATTTTTTGCACACGATACTCCAATTAGTTTTGTTTCTATTGTTCCCTTCTTCTAATGATTTTATGATTCATTACTCAGCCTTACTCCCGTGTATGCATTCATAATGCTTCTGGAAGCGACATGGCTCGTGCGCTATCTCGATGGTCCACTCTGGCGGAAAGGGTTCGAAACGGGTCGTACTTACTGCCGCAAACACTGGTGGGCCAATATGCTGTACATTAACAACTATTACGCGACGGACGAACCGGTAAGTAACATGTATATGATTTCTAAACCTTACGTATTCTTTTTTAACTAAGCTAACAGAATTTTATAAAAATATCACCTTTAAAAGTAAATCTTTTAGGCAAATATACTGCATGTAACATAACTATAAGATCATTGCTTTTTGAGAATAATTGGAGAAGTAGTATGTAATACAATAATTTTAGGCAAAATTGTAGAAAATAAAAAAGGAAATTTCTTTTAAGATTTTTTAAGATTTTTTTTAAATAACACCAAAATGAACTCAATTAAGAAATGTATAAAAAATAATATTTTTAACAAGTGAAATTCTTATCTGTTTCAAATTTCCAATCGTTTTTATCGGTAAAAGAAATGAATGTTTTTATTTTTTGTCGCCGTCCAAATGGACACAGCGCAAAATTTCTCAAAAAAAACGTAGACAGATCCGTCCCATTACAAGTACGGACTTGTTTTTTGAGAAATTTCTCAATGAGAAATTTCGCGCTGTGTCTATTTGGACAGAAAGAGGAGAGCAAATGGTAGCATAGGTAAATGGGTGATCAATTTGAGGTCCTTGTTATCTTGTAAGAATGATGGACTTATTCGATTTGAATAGACATTACATAACCGTTTGTATAATGTAATTAAGTTAATGATTAAATCATGGCTGTAAAATCTCAATAACGGTGAAAAAAATATCAGTTACCGAGTTCTGCACGTAAGAATATGCACGTAGCTTAATGACCATTTTCGTAAAAAAAATCAAACCGTTTCATACGGCAATCACAAAATTTTCACCACCCGTGTCCATCAAATAAAGGGAACTAAAGTTGATTAGATCACGTTTCGCAAACTGAAGTAGCTCAATCTTTGCAATCGTATTGTTAACGAAATTCCACATTTTATGCTCATGTTTCGTACAGTGCATGCAACACAGCTGGTACCTGGCCGCAGATTTCCACATGTTCGTGTACGGTTTGATAGTGTGTGCCGTGGTCCTGCGCTTCCCAAAATACCGGATGTACATACTGTCCTTTCTGCTGCTGGTCTGCACAATGGTGGCTGCCATCGTTGTTTACGTGAACGGGTACGAAGCCGTGACTGTGTTACCACCAGAGTAAGTTTTAAATTAAACGGTTTCTTTTAATTACATTCAACCCACCCAACACGCTCAGGGCGTGAGAGGGAGTAATAGCGTCAAAATGCTTGGGCTGTTTAACCGTAACAGAATATTCACTTTGCTTTAATCTGGTACAAAAGACGTATCATTAATATGAGTGCGTAAAAAGAGATTTCGCCTTTAGAAAACAGATGTTATTATGCCATATTATTAAGCTGCTTGAGCCAACCTGCATTTGTCCCGGGAAGTATAAAACACTTAAGTAACCATATCCTGCACTGCTCACGTTTTCCAGACCGCTCAGATTTTTCTACTGGTACTGGGACATGTACCACGGAACGTACCTGCCGACGCACATGTACCTGGTCAATTACACTGCCGCCATTATGGGTTCCTTCTGTTTACTCCACATGCAGCGAAAGAACTTCAAAACGCCAAAGGTACGCCAAGAAAGATGAACGTGTGGATGAACGTGTTTCGTTCACAGCGATTTGAAATGTGTCGCGCGTGTGCGTGCGGTTACTACCATTGTGTCACCAATTGCTTGCCGGATTCTTTTTCTTCGACAGATGTTCACATTACTTTGGCTGCTCGGTATGCTGGCGATGCCTGGAACATTCGCTGCCGGGTACTTCATCTACACCAACATGTTCGAAACACCGTCCGTGTGGATGGCGCTTTTCTTCCCACTCGGTCGGTTACTCTACACCGGCATCATGTTTCTGCTCTCCATCGGATTCATCTTCCGCACCAGCAAGCCCATCCTACGGCTATTCAACATACACTTCTTCGGCATTCTCGGACGCCTGACGTACTGTGCGTACCTGTGCCACTTTTTCATCACTCGCGCAACGTCCTTCGGCACCAGACGGTTGGCAAATCTGGGCGTATTTGAGATGGTAAGTAATACTACCGCCAACATCAACTGTCCCTTCCGAGAAACAATTACTAGCGTATGCCGAATGTGAACGTAACACATAAAGGTGTTACGATGGTTTTTCTTTTTCCTTATGTGATGCATATTTCATGCTGGTGTCTTTCCCATTTCTTGCACAGAACACCGCCTGTTGGTCGACGCTGGTAATGTCGTACGTTTTAGCTTGGTTTCTGTGCCTAACGCTCGAGTCACCATTTATTGCCCTGCAGAAAATTCTTTTCGAATCCCTACACGGCAAACCAAGATCGAACACAAATAGTAATCAGAATCTGCAGGAAACTCTACCAACTCCATCGTCCTTTATAGGCGCGAACTCGCTCAAAGGAAAGTCACCGATAAATGATGCATAAATCGTACGCGTGTACTACGTAACTACAGCGTCTCTAATTTTGTTACTAAGAGCTCAGAATGAAAGAGCGTTAGATATTGCTGCTCATACCAAATGGGGCTCTATTGAGGGGTAACTATGTTTAAGTTATAAAATGGTAAATGATTGTAAACCAGTGTGTAAAAGGGTATTGCTTATTTCAAATGATATTGTTATCTCAAAAAATAAAACTAAATACAAAATTAAATTCAAATAAAGAAATAAACATCATTATAGTTGTTGTATGATTTGTTTTTGAGAACTAAAGTCACGAATATACACTGGCATTCAAAACCACATCATATTTACAATACCTCTGTGAGTGAACGCACAGCATGGCATACGGATGTTTCCTTAAAAGACGAGGGACTTGCGGCAAGTATTGGTAGAATAAAGGTAGCTGTATCGAGTCGATGATCGAATCTCATCAGAATTTAGCAGTCCTTCCTAATATTTAAAGTTTCATAGTTCGGCTAGATACTTTGCGTTTTAATGCGTAATGACTACCTCATTCAGTTTTACCCATCTGTGGCTATGCTAAGGCGTAAAAATATTGATATAACAATCGAGAATTAATTAATGAAGATGATAAGGATACATAGGTTCTTTTTTTAAGTGAAACGGAAAATGGAACGCCCTCCTGTGCGGCACTCAAAGCTTTAAGAGCGATTTCAATTTTAGTTTAAAACAATTAAGGATTTTTTATCAGCACACCAACTCACGCTGTACTAAGTGTAATATGGTGTATATGGTTTCCTACTCAATGATTGTATTCTATAGTGTTTTCACTGCTTTACCACTTCATGATGAACACATAACCACCTCCCCCCTTTCCCAGAAAAAATGCACATGATTAACTTTGAGTGGCCCTCAGTACCACTCATAACTCCCAATTCGGCCCAACTAAAAA
>AXCM01008831.1:0-11314 GCA_000473375.1 Anopheles culicifacies | reverse complement strand
TAATTTTGTGCAGATTCAGTTGGAAAAGGAGCGACAGCAACAAAAAAAAAACACAGGCGTTGAATGATTTGACACGCACTGGTCCGTTTTTTTCCTATCTCTCTCTCTCTCTCTCTTGCTTTGCTGTGTTGTTCGTTAAGAAAAGCATACAAAAGGATCTCTGATTCTATTGCTTGTACGCTGTGAGAAAGTAAACCTTTTTCCCCCACTAATCTACAAGAAGCATTATTCGGAGACGTTAAAGATTCTTTTAGAAATAAAGGTAAATTATTCAGTTACTTCGATGAACTAAATATAATTTAAAATGTTATCAATTCAACAAAACTATACTCAAAATCGAACCTTGATGAATTCTATTCTTGTTTCACCTCCCACAAGCGCGAGATAATCATACACCGAAAATAAAACCTCCAAGCATTGTCTGACCAACGTGTGACCAACTCGCGCACTCTCCTCTATTGCTCTAACCGCCAACGAAAAAAAAAGACCATCCAACAAAACAAACACCCCGGCACAAACGGCACAAAAAAAGACAGGAAAGCTACCGAAACAATCCGCACGGCGCGGAAGAAAATCCTGAAACGTTTCGATTCGATTAGAATGAGGATAATTCTATGCCCCGGTTTTTTTCCCCGCACGGCACAGCTCAACCAAATTCGGTGGATATCCGTTTCATGTTTCACCAACCGTAACCATTATTATCTACCAGTACCCCAAACCAATGTTTTCCGGTTTCCAGCATACGCGGCAACCCTTTCTTTTTTTTTTTGTTTTGGGAAACAGACCAAGCAAAAAAAAAACCTCATCATATCCTGAGGTAGCACAATATCGAAAGTAAAGACCAGCAAAAAAACAGAATGCTTCACCATTGAAGTGCTCAAACGACCAAGGGACATCTCATAACCGTGAAAGCGGTCGAGAAAAAAAAACAAATGAATCGCGATGATATTTTGTCCATTTTCAGAGGCCTCCTGCACTTTAGCTGCTAATGCTTCACATTCGCTTCACTAATTTGGCTTTCTTTTTGCGTGTCTAATTCGCGATGCCCAATGAATATCGGCGTATCGGAGCCGATACGCTTCCGCGCGGAATAAAAACCGGAAATTGCTTCAATCGTATTGTGGTTACGGGATTCGGGTGGTTTTGTTTTAAATGTTCGTATTTTTAACTCCATTCTACCTTTAAGCAACCTCAAAGTAATATGTAGGAAGAATTTTTAGTTAAGTTATCACTTCAAAGGATTAAATTGGTCCATGCCTATTCTTAAATATTCTCCAGCCACCGATTTATTGTAAATTGTCATACGACTAAATGAATGATATGATGAATTCCACCTACACGCACCGATTTCAGCGAGCTCGCATTCATTTGCATGAATGCGAACAGCGCTTCAACACATCTTCAATCTTTGTGCAGATCAAGTACCATTGAGGTGATTGCGTGAAATGGGGAACGTGAAGTACCCGTCCCGCGAGGTCAACAATAGAGATGACCAGCTTCCTTCTTAGCAAACACTTCACATACATTCTATGCAAGTAATGCTGCTTGTGTCAGTATGGGTCAGAGCATCAATCATTACTGAGACGCTCAATAGGGCCGTGCTTTTTTAAATTTTAATTTAAATCGGTAGGACTTAAAGTAAAAACTGTTGTATAAAAAATAATCGAAATAGTCATCTTTTTTTATGCTGCAAACAACATTTTTATGTATATTTTACGCTTTAAAACATTTAACAGAGAGTATAACATAATTGCTTCGCAATTTTATGTACGCGCCTAAATGTATGCAATTATAGCGCAGAAGATTATATTCTTTTCTTTCTTTCTTTGGCTGCTACATGAATCGGAAAACCACCAGAATATGTTTAAAATGGGTTTTAATTTAAAGTAAAAACGTCTTAATGAGAAGATATTTTTGCTGTCTGTTTTAATAAATACTCTTTATAAAGCATCATTATGCCCGAAAACTTTATTTAAACCAAGGAAGAAAACTTTTCTTGTATTTTAAATCTTATTATTTCCTGCAGAGAAAACTCACAATATAAAGTAAATAAGGACCACTGTTTAGCTGCTCACAATATAAAATACATTACAAAATCCTATACAACGTCAAAACAAGGTGCTCCAGTATTGTTTTCGTTCCTCAGCATCATCTGCAATTCACATTATGCAAGCACTAAGGACAAAATAATGTACATTAAATTCTACCACCTGCCCGAAAGCACGTCCTTAATGCAACGTTTTCACGTTGCCCTTCCGCGCCCAGCGTGAAGGCCACGCGCAATTTAAAATGCGCCCCTTATCGTAATTGGAAACGACCACGCTCACGAGCAGGACGAGCACGGATCTCCCGGTACCAGCCCTTGACCGATAGCAACGCATCGCTTCGTAATTATATATCGTTTCACTTTCACCCAGCAGGAGGGAAACGATTCTAATCACCAGTTCATGTGAAGCGAATCTTGAGTTCCACTGTTTCGCTCCGACGCTCCATCCGCTGCCACCGTACTACATCACATTGGCGTCTATCCTAGACGTAACGCACGCTGCTCGGTACGATCTCTCGGGGGAAAAACTAGTCCAAACGAACGGTTGATAAGGATGGTCTCGGTGTACATGCAACGTCCCTTCCTTTACCTTTCCTACCGCACACGTGCCCGCAATGAGTGTGCCGGCACTCACGATCCCACCGTGAGTATATAGAGTCCCCTTCCAAATGGTCCAAAACTGTGGCACGACACATTTTCCTTTGTGCGGCCATTGCTTTCGCCCCGATGTAACTGCTTCTTCTTATCACTCGTGCATCTTCATCATCATCGCAGCCGTCATCGCAAATACAGGACTGCCGGGTTTGGGTTTCCCATGCGCGAAGATTGAGACGTTTTGTGCCTTTACGAACAAGCGGCGAAGGTGTATTAAGGCTAGGGAAAGGATTTCTGCAACAGCTGCTAACGGAACGGCAGAGCAAGCGAACGCAGCGTCGGAAAAGTGAAAGTTTCCACCGGTGAAAAACGATCCCGATGGCGGATGATGTAATTCTAGGAGCAGCAGCAGCACCAGCAACTTTCCGCTATGCGTTATTGTTCGCTCGAGTGGAAGCGGATGTAAAGGACGGCAGGAGAGATGCAGGAACCCCAGCCTGCACCCTGCCCCCACGACCGATCCGCTTGTAGTTATATACATTTTAATGATTTTTGAAGTACCATAGAAGATGATTTTCCAGGCATCCGCACCCACTCATGGCGGCCATCAGTGCTATCGCGTCGTGCTAGAAAAGGATGCGCTAGCCCGGTTCGAAATGGTTGAGGAGCGAACGGTACACGTTGCTGACTCAGTACAAACCCTCTCCCTACACCTACAATTGCGTGGATGTCCTTCAGCATCGTGCGTGAGATGCTCCAACCTGGTGAAACTCGAGCAAATGCTCTTGATTGAACGAGCAGTTCGAGATTTTCCGAAGCCATGTAGTTCCTAGCGTAGACCAGGCATTTAAGCCATCCATTGTTTCGGAACACACTTACACACACACACACGAACACATGAAGGTATAGTCTGCCATCGGTCCATTTTTCGGTCCCGTGAGACTAAGGCTCAGTAATATCGGGTAACAGGTTTCGATTCAGGTGTATGTATGATGCATCAGCCTTTTTATCAGACACTCGGCAAACTTGCCTCTAAACGTCGGGCTACTGTTTTACCGAAATTCCTCCGAGAGGAATGTCCTGAATCCTTCCCCACTCTCGAGCGCTAATCCTTTGCTACACCCGAGTTCTTCATCCGCAAAGAAACGATTGGTATGAGAGCTACAACTTCCGTTGTGGGATAGGAAGTAAATACACGCACCAACCATTCTCTCCGTTCGATTCTCGCGCTCGTTATATAGTTTTTAAATCCATCAAAACCATTGTTTCTTACGAACTTTTGCCACCCAGCACTCGATACCTTACACTCGATTGAAGCCCATTTTTGTCATTTTGCAGAAAAGAAATAGTTTAGAACGGTTGGCGGATGCGCGCGCTATCCTGGCCAGAGATAAATTATATACCTTTTAGCACAATCATAACAAAAAGTGGAGAAAGCATTGGAAGAAAAAGCAATGGCCACAAAAACGATAACCCCAAACAAAGACACTTGAACTTGCCGCTCGTTGGCTTTGATTAAAATGATGAGCGCAAGACATTGGCACGTCAATAACGCTGGGGAGGGGGAGGGGGGGCTGGAAGAGGTTGTTTCGGAAAGGGATTAATTCAATAAGGCTTTGGTCGCGCATGAAGCTGTAGGAGAGAGCTACTTTAACAATTTATTTTAAACGATTAAACTGTAAGGCGAAAACTGTTTCAAAGTAACGTTAAGTTAAGCGAAGAAATATTAAGCGCCTAATAGTAGGCAACTCGCAATACATCACATATTATGATGGTTAGTATTAGGGTTATCCTTAGCGTTATGTTTTGCCTAATTGTTTGAGCTAATTATATTAATCTTCTTTTAAGAATAGGTTTTAGTAAACTTATTGTACAATAAAAACATTTGATGCAAAATACAAAGTGGATTATATTTAATAATTGTAATTTATTTAAACTAGTAATAATTAATCAAAATTAATTTCACCAAACAATTCCAAACGCAGTACAATAAAATAACAAAAAAAATAATATGACAAAAAACGCCCATTGGATGCAGTATTGTTCCACTTGAAGGCAGTAACATCCCAGTGCTGTATGCTGTTGATTTTATCTAAAGCTTCTTTTTTTTCTCTAACATCACCTTCCATCCATGCATTCCTGGATTTTGGGGGAAAGTTTTTTTTATTCGTTCACTCCCACACAGCACGTCCTTACACTTGACATCATGTGACACTGGCGTTCGTGTACATTATTTTCAACAAAATGTATTTGGAACATCCTTCAAGCGTACATCCGCTCTGCTGCGCCCGGGCTTCGATGTATCATTCCGTACCGTTTTTCAACCAGAACGATCAAGAACGGTGCGCGCACGGGAAGAAGCACAAGATGGAGGAGGAATTGAGAACTGAAAGGACAGCTAGCTACAATAGAAAGCGGTACGGAAACGCAAGCTAGCTTCAGCTTGCGAGCGACAACTTTTCGGCCATCCACTTGAACACATCTTACTACTTTCGTTCGAAGCATGTTGCTCTGCCGTTTCGTTCATGCATTCTCGAATTCACGCTCCAGCTGTCCCTTTTTAATTCCCCCAATTCCCCCGTCCCATTTCATCGCAACACCCCCCGGTTCGTACCAAGCATCCTACTCACCTACAAAAACCTTCTTCCTGGCCAATATTTTCTCCCACAGTAACATCGCCCGGTAGTACAGCGCTGTGCCTACCACCCGCTAGGATACCCGTGTCCCGTGTCGGTGACCCACATAATAGCGCGCTGCTGCCAGCGAGATGCACGGCAGCAACAGCGGGACCAGCATCACCGACGTGCTTCTTTTTGCTTCGTCAGTTCTTACGCATTTTCCTGCCCCGGTGAAGGAAATGTAGGAAATTCGACTCTTGCCACTAGCCACGGCCGCCCGCTATCGTTATCGTGACCGGAATCGTCTCGGGCGGCTAGCCTACGCTGCGAAACAAATAAACACAATGGGATCCACAAGGTTCATGCGGTGGTGATAAAATGCTTAACGTTTCTATCGTAAAGTTGTTTAGGAAGTAAGAAAATAGATTTCTTTTCAATGAGAATTTTTTTTAAATTGATTTATAGTTGGGTGTTTTTGACATTTGTACAATTTTTGCAAATATCCTCAAGAAGAAGTTAAATTTTGTATTGAAAATAGTCATTCAAACCTGAGTTATTTCTACAGAGCTGCTAATGATTCAGAATTCTAGTTAACAAATTAAACCGACCAAGTCCCTGAAGTCATTTTAGATCATAGACATAGGAAGTTTAGTAGACCTCAACCGAAGAATGAATGAAGCCAGGATAATGAATTGGCAGACGATCTCGATCCTTATTAAGGAAGTAAATAAGTCAAACGATATTCGACGAAGTTTGAGATAATTAGTTAAGAGATACAGGCTAATTGTCGACACAACATGAAAAAAGCTAAGCTTCGTATAATCTTCTCAACGTCTAATGGAACATAAATATGATATTTACCAACCGGGATCATCTCTTGGTGGGTAGGATTCTATTTTAATCATGGTTATTTCATTTAATCCTTGTTACTCTAATACATTGATTGCAGCCATTTAGGCGCCAATACTGATAAATGCTAAATAAACTGTTGAATTGAGCTCGGAAGCAATTGAAAAGTCGTATAAATATTAATATTTCATATTCATACAAAGAAAAAGAGTATAATTTAATTTGCAATGTAGTGAGATAATAGAACAAATCAAATAGTAATGCAAACTGCACCAAACAGCCCATTAAACTGTAACGCTACTCCCATAGTGCTAGCCGGTGAAACGCGGGAAAATAAAACAACGTCCAGAGCAAGGACGTACACGATGCGAAAAACGATGACAGTTTTATCGAGGCCCCGGTCTCCGCACCATCCGCAACAATAACAATCATCCGCACACGCTCAAGAAAGCGAAACGAGCGCAAAACTCGCTCCACAGCACCGTGCGTACCATCCTGCCCCGAAGACCGAGACCAAACTTCTCAAAACCGCTCACCACTCACCCACGCGCGCATCGTACAACCAACGCAGCATCAAGACACGGCGCTACTAACGATGAAAAACCGACAACGAAGAACGACGACGGCGAGTTTTCCCGTGTCCTGTGCAATTTTCCGATGGGAAAAGTTTTGCCCTCGCGCTGTCCGCTGCCATTACTGCTGCTGCTGCTGCTGCAGTGCTCTCTGCAGCACGTCTCCTCCGACGGTTACGAAGAACTGACGTCCGTCCGTTTTGTACACACCGCCACACCGCCTCCGTATCGCCGTAATCGAGCAATGCTAGACAACGAGCGTCTTGGGAGCGAACGCTCTTGGCCAAATGTCTTGGCCGGAAGTTGAAGGATGAAGCCCGGGATGAGATGAACGGGGGGGGGGGGGACTGTGGACTGTGGGTAGCGACATTTTTCATTTCCTGCTTCAACGTCACTGCCAACGGTGAAAGTGAAACTAGCCCTCAACGAAAGAGGTTACACTACCCCAGTGCGAGTGAAATAAGGCGAGAGCGAGAACGGTTCTGGTTACACTTGGCGAAAGAGAGCTTGAAGTTGAAGCAAGAAAAGTTTTCAAAAAAAGGGAAGCTTTTCCCGCAGTTTCCCTCGCTTGTCCTCGTTGGATGGCGCCAAAAAGTTCACTTTCACTTTCTCACGTTCCGTGTCGGTTTGGGCCCCTTCGGGGGATTCTGGAGACGAAGCCATCGTCCTTCCTTCCTTCCAATGCATCCTTTTCCCGCAGCGCACCGTGTGCGCACACGACAAAGGGCAGACTTTCACTTTCGATCGCTTGGTTTTGGCGTTTCCTCACGACCGTCTGTACCTTCGCCCCACTCGTCCCCCCGGTTAGCATGGCCGGTAGTGGGGTGGGAGGTTTGTCTTATGTACTTGCTTCCTAACCACCCGGGTTTGCGCTTGTGTGAGTGAGTGATTGCCTCCTGGTGGTGTGGCTATATGTAGCCGGCCCCGGCATGACACCGCTATGCAATGGGAAGCATTCGGACTCGATCCTGCTGGGATCGAAACCAAGGCAAGAGATGCAAGAGCCTTTGGACGTTTCGCCATTCCTTATCACGCAGGGCACTATAGGGAATGGTTGGCATTGGAAAGCAACCCCCTTGCCCGCCCAATGTAGTTCGGTAGGTCGCCAAACGGAACGGATGCGCGTCCCGTTTGCTGGAAGCGATTTTTCGAAGACTATAAATTTTCCCGAAACATACATTTTAACCGAGCAAGCAAGCAACTAGGGAAGAATAACACAAAAAAATAAAGGTGCCTGGTGGTGACGATGGGCTAGAAGGTGGTACGTTCGGAATGGGTGTTATTCGACAGTCGTGCAGCAGGTGAGGGACGACCAATCCGTGTGCGCTGGCAATGGGGCGAACGATCAAACCTGCCAAATGCGAGAGTGTGAGTGAAACGAATCGTAACAGTGGGTGGTTGTTTGTGGCAGTGAAGATGAAAATCCACCCGTACCCGGCCGGAAGCGTTTTGCAGTAGTGTGGTCGAAGGGAGCGGGCGGGAAAGGAATGAGTGGTTCCCCCAAAAAACGGGAAGGGATGCACACGGGTGCGTGTGACACGGAAAACGTTTGCCCAAGAGCGGGTTAGTCGGTCGAGCACGTTCCCGTCGCAACACACAAACACACACACACACGGAACAGGACAAGGACGATCCGGGCGGTTCGGATCAACGATTTTCCACGTCTGGAATTTTCGGTTCGGTCGCCCGGAAAAGGCAATAAAAACGGATTCACTGCCGCCCCGTCCGTAATGGGGATATAATTCAATGCAACTCCGGCGGATGTGGTGTAATTTTGTCCTCGCTTTTTGCACACGGTGGTAGAGGGTAGAGCGGAGGGGAAGAGGCGGTGGAAGTTTACGCTTGCACACCGTTAGTGGAGCATCTAATAAAACGTATCGTCAGCTTGCTGTCCGAGGTGTTGTAATAAATGAGCAAAATTTAATGAACAATTGTGCTGCACCGTGCGCAGTGCTTGAGATTAGGGAAAAGGTACAAAAAATATTTTGCTGGCAGCAAAAATTACATGTAAGACTATATTATGATAACAAACAGATCTTCATTTAGGAGCAACAAACCTTAACATCTTTAGAATATATTTTCCATTTCTATTTAATTTAATAACGAAACATGGTAATAATTATGAATTTAAAAAAAATGATTTGTGCACAAGTCTTGGAAAAACCACGAAACAAAAAATGGCAATAACATAAAAAATATGGTAAGTATTTCAAATCAAAACATCGACAAACAACGGACTTAGACCATATGATTAAACCTATCGTGTGCTAATATATTTAGCAAGAATTTTTATAATTGAAATGAGTTTTCGTCAAATCCATTGTCCTACATTCTAGATAGCTTCAGACAACTTAAGAAAATCAACAAAATTACCAGAACTTGTTGAAAGCTTGTTTATCAACAATAATTTCCTTATGAACATTCAAGGCTTATTAAAAACATGAATTGCAGCCATCTAGGCGCAAAAACAGAAAAATTTGGAAGTAAATAACGATGTGACCCTAAGTACAGTGATTCCTAAATGAAGATGAACAAGAATATCGAATTGCTTATAACTTGTTTAAAAATTTACTGTATTGTACATTTACCTGTACTGTAAATTAGTCATAAAGATCAAAATAAATACTAAAAATAAAATAAAAAAAACCCAGCAACGTCCATAACCTATCCTGAATGCTAGTTATATTAACAATTTATTTTATTGGATCATTAGAAATTTATCCATTCAAATATTCAAGAACTTTAACATACAATAACTATTTGAAACTTGTATTTTTGAGATAAGTTTCTTTAGGACATAATGAACATGCTAAACCAAAGGAAAAAATCGCTTTATAGTCAATGTTAATTAACAATGTTTTTAATTATTTTACTTTTCATGAAACTCGGCCTAATTTATTTTTGCAAACTGTGTTTATTTGCTCATACGAACTTTGATGAGAATGAAGATTATCCTAGGGTACTGTACTCAAATAACATTAAACAACATGCAGATCGAACTAATTGCTTGTTAGATGCAAAGGCTTACACTCTATTACGCACACTGATTTTTATTATAACATATTTCAGTTATGATAAAAGCCGTTCATTAAAAAAGCAAAGAAATGATAAAGACATAAACAAATGCACATTATAAATGTACGTTAATTGCATTCCCATCTTAAAACTAATTGACAGTAGCACTGCATCCTACAAACTACTTGCAGCAATTTGGGCGCAGTAAGATAAACCACCCAAATAACTCCATTAATATTTCCACGCGTCTTTCACGCACTCCGCAACAAAGCAGCGTTGGGCATATGGCGCAGCCCGAACTTCTCCAAAAATCACAATTGTACATTAAAGCTCAATTACGATACCTACGCTCAACGCTCCGTTTACCGAAATTAGCTCGAAAACAGCACACTGCGCGTTAAGGAAAATTGTCCACCATTACGCTAGTTAGCAGAGACCCATCTGTGGCTCACGGTTCTTGCTGTGTGTGTGTGTTTGTGCGACCGTACACCGAGTACATAGCCAATGTTTGCCTGTGGTACAACCGGCGGCACTAGTACACACCACTGACATAGTTCCCACTTGCACTCGGGGAACACCGATTTTCCCCGAACATTGGCATCCTTCGTTCAACCGTTCCAAGTGCCACCGTACCCTTCGCCGTCGTGGAAAAGGATTGCCCCGCTCTCGGCAGCGCTGCTGTTGCCTCGGTTGCCTTTCGGGCAGTGCTAGAGCTGGCATCATTTCCGTTGCCGCCACAAACCTCCACTACCGCTGCATACAAACGCCAAAAAAGCCCCCGTTCATAGAATGAAAATTCCGGTTTCACCGCAACCCCTGAAAACTAATTTTCAAGAGTGAATAGGCAAAGTGGTACTGTCGATGTCTTCTCCTCACCGTCCTCGCACAGCCACGGTGCAGCCTCCAGTTGTCGTGCCTTACCAATACAATCGTTTGCACATGAAATTTTAAACAACTTTCACTGCTGCTGCTGCTGCTGCTGATGCTGCTGCCACACACTTTGCCTTACCGTTGGTTGGAAATCATTTTTTCAATCCGCCACCATTTCCCAAATACCCTTTCGGTTCGAAGGCGCACAGCACCCGCAACCCCCTCTTCTTGCGAAACGCACTTTGGCGTCAGCGTTGAAAGCCTTCGAGGCACGGGAAAACGAAACCTGCCGTTGCTGCCATACCGAGGCTAACGAGGCTTAGTTTACGGTGTGCGTTACCACGGTGCCCGATAGTCAGCTAGCTCCACTTCAGCTGAAGCCCGCTAGTCCCACACTGCTGCTCTGCCGTCAAATCGCTCGCAAGCCACTCGATCCCACTGGAAGGCTGCAGCGTTGATAGAATATTTATCTGGTCTCCATCCTCCGCTTCTGTTTCCTTGGGAAACGGCAAGGAAGATTCCAGCCGCAGAGACCCAAATGCAACGCCGTCCTTGCTGGGCGGCGTGAAAAACATGGCTCTAAGCTTAAAATTTATTAACAATTTATGCAGCGTGCAAAAATGGAAAATCTTATGAAAAATTGTATCCACCCTAACCTTGAGACCGCAACACACCGAAAGGCCTTTGCGTCGGGTAATGCGTACGGGATGGGCCTCGGAAATTTCGAAAAAACATTTAATCGAGAAAAG
>AXCM01008825.1:0-10000 GCA_000473375.1 Anopheles culicifacies | reverse complement strand
CATACATAACAATAGCACCTTCTGTCAAAACCCCACATAACTGGTACATCCTTTCATTTAGTCCATTGTGGACACTTTTGTCTAGCGATACTATCGTTTTACCATTATGTTTTTCTGTGACTCGTCTTTTGCTACCGTATCGATGTTTGAACAGACATATGTTACAAATACTCACCCATAAACATACACACGAACATTCGTTGTTCCTTTTTTTGTGTGCATCAGCTCAATTGCCATCCAGCCTATGCATTGTACTGCGCTCATGAACTTCTTAACTGTTTTTCTACCTTCTCATTAATCATATTCGCTGTTGCATCGCTTTGCCCAATAATAAAAGCATCACTAATCGAACAATAATAATCGCCGTGGTAATTGCACCCACCTGCCATTTTTATTGCACAATATTTCCCATTCATACTAATACTAAACATACCACTCAGCCATACTGACACGTTCCGTCGTGCATATGGTGTGTGTGGTGTGAGCCCTTGGAGCACTCAACAAACAAATTTCCAAACGTACGCATTATATCGTTTAGTATCATCTCATACTATCTGTGCCTAGAAGTATTGCAAAAAATGCCACCACCTTACACACTGTTCAAAATTAGCGGCGAAAGGAGTCCCATGGAAGACACCTCGAGGGCTCGAGAAACTTTCCATCTACATGTTTACAAGAGCGCGCGCGCGCGCGCCCGCACACACTCACGTACACATCTATATTTACATGTATTTAAACATACCAACAGACCCACCCATACGCACAAGCACATCGCTGACATGCATTCCTTCACTATGATCGGTCGGCATCCTCGCATTGGCAACGACCGATGGGGAGTCACAGGTCCTTCCCTATCATCTTGCCAGAGGTACCTTAGAACTAGTGTATGCTAGGGTATGGAATAGCGATGTAGACCACTCACATTAGACACACTGCGAATAGAGAAGGTTCACGCATCTAAAACGACAAGTCACGAAACGGGGAATAGTGCAACAAGCGACTCCTCCTGTAGAATAGTACGATGTAGATAGGAGCTTGCGATTAGCTGCGACCACCATCAACAGGCATGTCCCACCCGCCAAGGCGTGTGTGCGTGTTGCATCCTCATCCTCCATCCAGTCGACTGGGACTGGGACTAGCACCATGCCCGTACGCTAGAATAGTCCCCATGTGCGTGACCAGGTACTACTGGTTGCTTTGATTGACTTTACCTGATTTGTTGACGCCCGGGGTTGCAAAATCGTCCCGCCACCGTAACCCGCTCGCAAATGCAAAATAATTCAACTCGTTGGGGTCTTCTAGCGTCTACATCTATACACTGTAGATGCAACAATTGTAAGCTGCAGAGTACAGAAGAGCCAAAAATAATACAGATATTGCGTGTTGATGCAATTCTAAATGCAATCGTGGAGGTGTTGTGCGATACACGCGAACCTACCACATACAGTGGGCTGACGCCTAAATGTAGGCTATTTGTAGACTTATTCCTTTTTTCCCCCAGCTGTCATCATTGACAGCATTGAAATGGGGAAAGTGTGAATGTGTATCACCACCAGGGTAGGTCTGACGCAACCACCAACCATTATGGCTTAAAGAGAGATAACGAAAAAAAAAAAAAATAGTTAGCTTCAGCAACATGGCAGAAAAATAACACCCAATATATGGGGTTTTGAAAAAGTTATGGGTAGCACACACAAAACGATTGAATTGTTTCTATTAGTGCACTGTACCATTTGTGGTTGGAGCTTTCAAACTTCACTCAAAAACACCGACAAACGAATAGGGCAAATATATACAATATATTGGCAGCCGAAATGGACTGGTCACGCACATAACAGGCATGCAAATGTGAAAGGAAATCATTTAGGAAATTTAACGTCTCCAGCATATCTGTTTATGAACATGCTATTTGTTTGATTATAAATCAAGTTGGAGCGCTTTAATGTATACTAAGTAAAAAGTTGATTATTTTAGCTCGATTGCTCCTAAATGTATGCAATATTGAGAAAGGTGACTGTATTGATTGGAGATGTATACTTTTAGGCGTAAAGTGTTATCTTTTTTTCTGTAGAATGTGACTAAAACATAGAAAAGAAACGTTTCTCAGACAGAAGCACTTACTGCTCAAGTCTCAAGTCATCACGGCTCTAAATCAAGGGCTCTATAAATTGGTAAACATTCTGCGCTGATTGTACATCTAGCATTCGATTCAAAATTCCATTTCAAACCCGTGTCACAAAACGGCTTTATGCGGGTTACCTTGCACGCACTAGATGCCACATGCACACATACGGGACATGTTTAAAAAGGTGACATATCCGAGATGTGTTATTCAACCGAAGAGTTCTGCTTATCCATCCATCTATCCTGCGCCCCGGTACCCAGTTTACTGTGGGTCACGTCAAACCACATCGTATCGTGCTCGCTTCCTTTACGGCACACATTATCACCTTCATTGTCTTCATTAATCCGTGCACCGCCAAACCACCGAATGTATCCTCATCCGTTTCCGCCATCCGCTCGAGTGTGTTGTAAATCTAGCGTTTACACGCTGCTTCGCTCCCTGCCAGTTCCGTCTCTCTTGGCTGTATTGTGCGCAACTACTTCCTTATTTATAGCCCTCGTGCCCATCTGCATGGTTAGTGTAGTCACCCGCGCGAATGTCGTCTCGCTGTCACATGTCATTGCTTTGCCCCGTCGCTTCCCCTCGCTCGGTGCGGCTCGTGCTGTCCAAGCGAACGATAAATAGAAAATACCCGTGCATGCGTAGATGTAGATATTCCTTTCTGCAATCTTCGACCACTCTACTGCGGTCGTTGTGAAGATGACAGCTTTCAGCACATGGAGTAGGCTCACCGATACGCACACACCCACACCCAAATACGCGTCCTAACGAACCTGGATGAACCTTAAGCTTTCAACCTTGTAAGCTTCATGCTGTAGTTGCTGTTGTGTCTTAGAATAGCCGCATATATTCATACGCTTTATTCTCGCTTACTGTGCAATTACATGCTTACACCACATTACACATACTCTATACAGAGCAAAACACACACACACACATACATGCGCGCCTGCTTAAACTCAAACGTCTAACATATCTGTCTCACTATCTGTTCTACCAAAAGCATACAATACGTCCCTACTAGCTGTCGTAGCCTAATCGCTGCTTAAGCGATCCGAATCAAACCCACTAACCTGTAACATTCTTTCGTTCGTATCCAGGCCGGTCGGCGTGTGGGGCAAAATCGTGGGCTCGCTGTGCGCGATTGCCGGTGTACTGACAATCGCACTGCCCGTACCGGTTATCGTCAGCAACTTCAACTACTTCTATCATCGGGAAACGGATCAGGAGGAGATGCAAAGTCAAAACTTCAATCACGTTACCAGCTGTCCGTATCTTCCTGGCACTCTGGGTAAGTTTGCACCCAACCGACGATAGCGATACGTTTGTTAAACAAATTGCATAACTTTAGGCGATCACTTGGCGCGTTCCTTTTGCCATTTTGTATGAGTATTACAGTTTGCTGACTCGTTCTATCTGTTGTTTTTCGCTCCCCCAACAGGTCAACATCTAAAGAAAACTTCGTTGTCCGAATCGTCGTCCGACATGATGGACCTGGAGGACGGGGTCGAGACAACGCCCGGCCTATTAGGTGAACAAAATCGTATGGTTCCATTTTTAGGAGCGCATCTTACCGATAAACAACAATTGCAGCAGCAGCAACAAAACTGCTGTAAACAACCATCGAACGGTGGAGGTAGTGGTGGTGGTGGTTTAGGTGGTGGTGGTATAGGTGGTGGTGGAGGCGGCGGAGGTGTTGGTGATATCGGTGGAGGCCTCGGTATTGGTGGAGGCAGTGGTGGTGGCGGCGGCGGCGGAGTCATCGGTGGTGCCGTCGGTGGTGCCGCCGGTGGTGGCGGTACCGGAAGCATCGGTGGAACGAATAATAATTTACAACAACGCCATAATAGCGCTTTAGCTGTTAGTATCGAAACCGATGTCTGACTACTGGGTATGGCTATTTCTGCTAGTTTATATTATAATTTACCTTTTTTTTAATTATAGTTCTGTATTTAGGCTTCCGACGGTGCTCACCGGTGACGGTACACGGTCGGTACTCTTTATTCCCCATTCTATTCCTCCGACACCGCTTTCTATAATTCAGTTCCTCTCTACATATCTCCGTCGACATGATTTACTACTCTTCAGCAGTTTTCCTAATCCATCCCGTCTAAGTTTTTGATACATGTTGCGAATGGTTATCTTTGCAATGAGCCCAACATTAAAGCATAATCACCAATCCTCAATGTACCTTCAATGTAATCCTAATTGTTCCCATCCTGCCGTCCGTGTACTCTAGCCAGCGAGCACCAGAAGCGGCCTGTAAGTAAAGCATTGCTCCTTCATTATACGCACCTGACCGGAATATGAATACATATGATACAGCTTCAACTACACGTCACTCACACAACCACGCCTACTCACGCGCGCCCTCCCTTTTGATCCCTTGTCTTGTTCGGTACCAAAAAAAAAAAAAAGAAAAGAAAAACCTATGTAATGTTGGCAATTTTTTTGAAAAAAATAACAGGTCTATTTTTATTTTTTTGGAAATTAGAAACGATTCGTCTAAATGTGTCCTGAGTCCTAGCAGCTAGCAGCTTCAGCTGCTTAGCTCCACCTTGTTTTACAGGCCAGAGTAGTATTATTTTTTTATGTTGCGATTACGTGTCAATTTTCGATGAAGACGGCAAATAGAAGATGTAATTTTTTTTTTTATTTTAGTCTGTATCGCCCTTACTGAACAAAATAATTTAAACAATCTAATTTGTAGTGATAATTGAATACTTATGGGCGTTTCAAATCAGGCTTGATATGTTATTATTTTCTTCTATAGAATTTTGTGTGAAACGGCTAAGGCATAAACATGCTACTAGCTATCCTTCGATTCTTTCTATTTCAATTTACTCTCTGTATTTAATAATACGACTTGATAATATAAATGCTGCAAATAAACTTGTTTCTTTAAAACAAAAAATAATGGCTCAAATAGCATTTTGTACTTAGCGAAATTTATACGCCTAGATTTATGCAAACGAATACACAATTTGTGGTAACTTTTTCTTTTGGGATGTTGCATACATTTAGGCGTACGCCTCTAAACAAATTCCTGACCAGTTAGCTATCGAGGAAATGGATTTATTTGTATAATTTCTTTCTTTCTTCGTATTACTTTTGGCATAAACCATTCAAGACAATTGAGCTATTGAAGGCTAGGCTCAGTGCACGATGCATTTTATAGAAAACCAAATAATAAAAAAAAAAAACAAAAATTAACTCCGCTTAGCAAGTCGATGAACGTGGCAACCACAGTTGAGAAGTTGTTTTGTTACAAAATAATTACAACAAAAAAGATCAAAAATAAAATGAGTATACGAAAAATCGAAAACCTTCCAGACAAGAAACAGCTTGCACCAATAATATCTCACCGTAATTGTACTTTTAATTCGATCGTTTCGTTTTTGCCGTTTTTTGCTACCACTTGTTCTTCTTCTTCTGTTTCGTATGGTTTTTTGTGTTTCATTTTACAACACGTTACTGATATATTATACATATAAATATTTATATTTATATATATACATATAGTTTTGTTTCTTACCAATGGCAAACCGTTTCACCCTAGCCCGAACTTTTTTTGCCACATTCTTAACCCCCCTCCCTCTTGCTCACTAGCACGGGAGGCGTTCGCGCACTATATCAATAATATAGGCAGGGGGGGGAGATTCGCAGCCTTTAGATAGAGGGTGTTGAGGGTGAGAATGCTCGTACCACGGGACACTACACGGGAATTCTCTCTCCTTCTCTCTCCATCTCTCTTGCTTTTTCTTCTATATACGCAAAGATCGACACATACAAACATTACACACTTACAGTATTGGAAAACCAAATCAGCTACACACAAAAAAAAAAACAAACAACTCATTCATGAACTACTAACTATCCCGACTATTCAAAATATACATAGCTAGATTGGTTCCATAAGCAAACACGCATACATACATACCCAACTATACATATTAGGTAAAATGTCCTGGCCTAGTTTTATTCGTACACCAAAGCAAGAACCAGATTCACCTGCTGCGACTCTCTGCGTTAGTTAATACTGCTCGCTGAATACTCCCCATAATCCCGTTGGTTCCTGAATAGGTAGTTGCGCGTTGCATACTACACCTCGGGATCAGATCCTGCAGTGATCTCACGTTTCACGGAATGATGCTAGATGCTCCGGTGAAAAACGCTGTTCGATTTGCCTTGTATAGCGCTTGCTCGAAATGTAGCCCGTAGTAAACCTTTCCGTGTAGCTAGTTGTCTCTTTCTATATAGCCACTCTAAGCTGTTCTTCTAGTTCGGGACAACCTCGGGAAGGGGGCGCACAGTGTCCTAGCTGACACCGAACGATCGAAGGGAAGATCACACAGATAACACAACCGAACTCTCTTACTCTCCAAAAAAAAAAAAAAAAAAACAAAACCAGGCCAGAATTTAAGATACGAGACCTAAAGCTACAGACGAACCATGAGAAAGAGTGCGAGAGGAATAGAGAAGATTTGAAAACAATCAAGCAATCTGCTAAGAATACTAGCACAAGACGTGATTATACAACTCCCAGACAGACAACTCTCCGGCTTTAGTGACTTTCACGACAAGTACTAGGTTCGCTAAATTGTGGTTATTCAAGAATTCTCGACCCATAGCATCTGACAGTTTCCTCAAACTCAAATAGAGCTCAAGAAGTCCTCAGAATAACTTCAGACCGGAATAGACTCAAAAAAGACCTACATCGACGTATCCTTTCCCAAGAATTCCTCGCCCTCCTTGAACGTTCCGCTCCTTCTATCCTCCTCGAACTTCCCAATTACCTTCTAGCTCCCTCGTCCAATGTCTGTGTTATGTTCCCATGTACAAAACCAGTACCGGAAGACCGCATATCCTCCATTCGCTGTCTGTCAACACAACTACTGGACAGATGTGTTTGGAAGGATGGCCTAAACAAGAGCATCGTCTAATATGTGTACCATTCTTCTTTTTTATATTTTCTCTTTCTCTCTCTCTCTCTCTCTCTCTCTCTGTATCCCGCTTCGTTACCAACCACGCAACCCTTGTGTCACGATCTGCAAACGGTGTTTCGCCCTGGCCCCGTCATAACCGTCCGTCAGTGAAACGAACACTTCGCGCTATTTTTTGGCCAGCAGAACTCATACGCTGGCTGCCAGTTTCACCGAGAGCGGTCTGAACGGTTTGAAAGGTCTCCCCATCGCCAACCATCGCCGGAGCGGAACACTCGTCGTGGACAGGTTGCCAGTCCCGTGCTGCCCACCCCGCGGTGGGCCTCCTGCTCCACCGTGTTCCATGTTTGACACATTCACCTTCCCTCCCAATAGCCTCCATTGTCTGCCTCATTCGTACATATGCAGATGACAGCTGATACACTCGCAGCGCACGCAGTGATACGGTGGACACGCACGCTCGTCAACGCGGTACACATCGAACGCCAACCAAGGCCATGGAAGGGTCCGGAACGGTGCAACAAGGAGCGATCAAGCTGGACATCCCAATCACCCCAAACTCCATTGGAGGAGCAAGTAATAGTAATAGTAGTAGTAGTAGTAGCAGCAGCAGCACCAACATCAGGACATACTCCGGACGGTTTCACCAGCGTGTCGACCTTGGAAGACGACTACCCTCAAGAGCGGACGTCGGACGTGGATTTTGATCGGGCCCGTTGTTCTTCTTCTCAGCTTCGCGACCATTAGTGAACAGTTACGTCAGAATGCGAAATATAGAACCATTAGCGTTAGCTAAGCAGAAAGATGACGGTTTTATCAGGCTGCTGTTCGGTTTTGTGTTCGTTCGATTGTTTATTTACTGTAACAGTCCTAGCAAATCCCATATGTGACGAACGAAACGAATAATCGTACGCATAACAATATGGCCAATACTGTACTGTAACCGCTTTATCGAAAGGGTACTTTACGTTTACAAACTACTGTTTGCGTTCTTGAACCTTAATACTTCTTCTGCCACAAACGAGCATTACCAAACTAAAGCTATGACAAAGAATAAGAATCAAACGCCATTTTGTGCGCAGATCGCTGACACAAACACTCATTAATGCTAACCACCAAGCCGACCTCTCCTCATTCACTCGTATCCCACTGCATACAGACAGTCCTCCACACTGTTGGGCCTGCCGCTCCGGCCAAGCGTCGTTATTCGCGGCATGGGAAAACCTAGCGTTCAGCCGTACGTCCGTTCCACTCGTCCTTGCAATACGAGGACTGAACACAATATCCGCAGTTTATTGCGTATTTTGCAAACTTTTTCATCTATTGTCAAACCAAAACCAAAAAAAACTTTAATATAGATTAAACAACAAAAAAAAACCACACACAGGATGGGGAGAGGGAAACGATAAGTGGAGTACGGAATAAGGGGCAAATAGAAACAACTAAACAAATGCAAACCATTACTAAGGCAATGCGTAGGAGGAACAGGTTTAAGAGAGAGCAAAATAAAACAAACAAGAAAAGGAAACTACTACTACCACTGTTACAAAAAAAAAAAATAATAACAGCTAAACCAAAGGGAACGAAACCAAAAAGTAAATAAATAATCAATAATTAAAGAAGACAAGAGGCAGACAAAAGCAAAACAAAATCGTAAGGAAATCATTCGAAGTTATACCACATAAAAAACACGTACATAACAAGCAGCATACATTAGCAAAGTAAAGCGTCGCAAAAGAACAAAAAACAAACAAAACAAACAAAAAAGGCAAAGCAACCTGAGGCGTGTAGACTAATACAAGGCGTGGCAAATGAAGAGACAAACAAAGAAAATAAGCTAAGCTCTCATATGGCACTCGTGCGAAAAATTAAAACAAACATGAAAATAAAAAATAATTACCGGAGCAGGAGCGCCAGTGAAGCTCGGATAGCAAGCGTTACGCGATAACACATGGGGGAGGGAGGAGAAACACAGGGCCAAAGGCATTGTCGTAGGGCATAAGTAGTACTGGGTACCGTTTCCCATTTCCATTCGGACGTATTTCCTTTTTACAGCACAGACACGTTTTGCTGCAGTGAGGGACACGAAAGCAAAGAAACAAAAAGTTCTACGGCGTACGAACAAAGCGCCATCTGGTGGCTAACACACTAACACTGTACACATGACTAAAACATACAAACAAACACACACACACACACACACTCATAAAGTAAGTGTTGACTGGTTGGCGATTGGACGTCCACTACAGGGCGACTTTATTCATCAAACCTTCGTGTTAGTAGCTTCAAATCGCTAGTGAACGAAATAGTGACCATAGTAAAACAGCTTTCTTTATCTTTTCTCCTGTCCCTTTACTACTCCTTCCCTTTCCTGCATTTGCAATACCTTCCATCCGATGTGATTGTATAGTTTCTTCAGCAAACATCGCCAAAATCGTCAAACACTTACACACACCGACAGTGAACGAAAACGTCAATGTTACTAGGGTTAGGCCCGGCTCCGCAGCGTACAGCAACGGTCCTGCCCCCGTTTGTAGATATATTCCTTTCGGTTTCTCTGTAAAATCTAATTCAATTCTTATCTACTATGTGCTCCTTCCACCAGCGACCCGCGTGTACTGTTTACGGGAAGGTGCGATTGACAACGGCAACAACAACAAACCAAACAACAACAAAAACACAGCGTTTTGCTTGAGTACATAAAGAAAAACAAAACTAAAATCCTACCTACGTTTTAGCCTTGTAGGCAGATTAGGCGACAGATAGGCCAGTGAAACTTAGGGTTAGGAAGCTCGTAGGCAAAGCAACACGGGGGAAGGGGTGACTAGGGTGGATGAAAGTGAGACAAAAATAAGATAGTAATATTAGAGCGAGAGAGAGAAAGAAAGATAGTGTGTGAGAAAGAGAGAGTGTGAGTGAGAGAGTGAAATGA
>AXCM01008824.1:0-11243 GCA_000473375.1 Anopheles culicifacies | reverse complement strand
GGCATGGCCTGGCAACCAGGACTAAGCAGGACTAAGTAGATTATTGCAAGGTGATTGATAGAGTTTAAGACGGTGGAAGAAGTATACAGGAATCATTTAAAATATGAAAACAGTGATATGGAAATGATATTCAGCCGCTCACAATATCACGAGTTTCGAAATAGACACAAAACGTAAATGAATGAAATAGTTTCACTTTCTGGCAGAAGAAAACTCCTTTGTTAATACAATGTAAAATCTGCGTACACCCCGGAGTTCTGTTGCGTAGCCCTGTAACCTGGCCGTATTAACTAGTTTTTTAAAAATTTTCAAAAAGCGTTACATTATCCAGTGGATAATTAAACAGTTCTCCTGTCTACAAGAATCAATCCGAAGTCACATTGATGAATCGTGTTATTGTTGAATCTGCTTGTTCCCAGCACAGCAGGGCAATTAACCCGTGTTGAGCTCTCGGACTGGAGTATCAAACTCCGACCGAGGGTGAGAGGAAGTAGAAACTATGCTAACTACACCAAGCCAACAGAACTAAAAATACTTTTTGTTCCGGTTGTGAGAAAGCTATTTTTATTTTGAGGCTACCTGCCCGTAGCCTCCTATTGCATACATGTTTTGTTAGCGATGCATAACATAGCGCATAAGCATAATCTCGAAGCGTTACTTAACCGTGATTTCCTACTTCTTACTTCTCCCTGTTTATGCCTTCTTAGGCAGCCTCATGTTATTATCTATTTTTAATTTTATTAGTTTATAATTTCTTTTCCTGTAAGTTTATTTGTTTAATTCATGAAATTATAATCTAATCCTAACCCTAATTCCTAACCCTAATGTGTTGATGTTCGCGCCCAACGTCTTGTCCTTGCTCTTAAGTCATCCGTCTTCACTCACAAGAGCGAGACGGATGAGGACGCTCAGCCGCTCTCTCGCTCATCGCTCCATCGTAGAGCGATGCGAGAGTGATAAGCTTAATCTCCTAGCTTAACTTCTCTCACTCGGCCTTAGCGAGAACGGAAGGATCCTCTACATGGCCTGCTCTCTTATTTGGTTTATTGCAACTCTCTCTCCCTAAGCTAGATCCTCCGTTCTCTCCTAAGTAGGGACCTATCATGAGCAAGGACAGCGGGCTTAATACGAACATAACTTCCGTCAGTGACACTGCCAATTTATTATCATTAAATAAGGGCGCTTTTTCCATGAAAATGTAGTGACATTATAGTATTGGAAAATGTGATACATTAACATGCATTCGGTATCTTACAGCCCATCAGCTAAATTCTATCAAACAGCATTGTAAAGGCATATTTGTACAGTCGGTTTCCAAAAAACAATCGAATAGTTTCTGATGAGAACATTTAAAGGCTTTTGTTTTAGTGATACTCCTGATATATTCGAGAAGGTGATGATATTCCTGATGAGTTGATGTTACAAAAATAGATATAAATTATGACCGAATATCAGCATTATGAATTACCGCAGTGCAAAATAAAAGTACGAACTGCAAAAAGCACTAAAGTGTAAAGTGTCCCTTAGAGTTCTCATTAAAACATGAAGCTATCTATTAACCAAAATTGTTTTTACGCTCGAAACATTAAACGACTCCAAAATCAAAACCATTTCGCGCAGCTGCTAGCAATCATTTATCTTTTACAGATATCACGATACGGTACGGTTGTCCCCAAAAACAAAGATCCTTTTTGGCATATGCGCCTCGTCTAACACAATTGCCATTACATGGTACATTTGACTGGTTTACAAAACAAAAACAGAACCAAAACTGCCATCGACCAAAACGGGCAATTATTGGAGTCACCAAAAATGCTCAATTGTTTACGACATCCGTCTAAACCTGAACAGCTGGAAAAGTGTCACCGAACATGGTACTCGCACCAGTACGGACATCAATTTGTTCAAATCCATTTCGCTTGATCACACACTACTTACCATGATCTGGGCTTGGAAGAGAGAAGATGGTTAGCGGTGTATGGGGCATGTAAGGATAATTGCCCATTCGCACGAGTGGACACACACACACACACACGCAACCGATGGAGAAGTACCGAAAGCTAAAGGGAATGGGTGACATATGTATTATCGGCTCATGTTATTCTTGGGCATCGTTCGTGTGCTCGGTGTGTTGGTTGCAAGCAAGCTACACGTCGCTGTATCACATTTTTTGTGTTGTTTTCTATTTCCTAACCGGCCACTCTCGTAGGGCAACATTGTCATTAACGGACAGCCATGATGTCCGCCATCGTGGCGCGCGCATAAAGCAATCCCTGCGCTAATGAAGCATTTAATTTCCTTCCATTCATGATTAATTACAGTAATGCTTGGTGTCGGAGAAAAAAGAACTAAATATCCTTCAGCACTACAGTCCGCAGGGACGCTCTAGGGCACGGTGTAATCCGGATTGGGACGGAACAAATCTGAACCGGTGCTAACAACGGGACACGATCATATTGCTTTCCTGCAAGAGCTCTGTGTGTGGTTCCATTTGGCGTCAATTAGGTAACGCTTATTTCGGGGCGAAGTAACATATCGGACCAGATGAAACGTGTTACAGCTCATTAGGTGTGCTTTCAGGGTGAAATGTATCCTAATGCACTAAAGCTATGAATATGATCTTCTCATTCGGCTGTCACCGGTTAGGGAGAGTGTATTTTTCTACTCAAATAGAAATCCTGCCAGGAAAAACAAAACACCAAACAGCATAAACTAAAGCTCTTGGAAGGAAGATTAAAATCTTAATTTCGTTCTACAAGTTCGCTTTCCGTTTGGGCGGGAAAGGAAACACAGGTTAAGAAGAAAGTAACATTGAGCCATTGAGAGAAAATTGAACTAGTGCTCGAATCGATTGGCAGCAGTCGTAAAAAATCCAATTTTCTTTCCGATCGTTTAATTTTCCCGTCAGAAACGCAAACTGAAAGCATGCCGAAACGAAACCGTTAACTGTTTGTTTCTTTTTTGGCTCTGTTAGGAATGTGTATGTGCTATAGCCTTTAAGGTAAAATTGCTAGTTTTTTGCACCTATACCTGATTTGTTTCGAATCGCATTTACAAAACCATTTATGCAAATAGAAGGTTGTGTGTATGTTATGGAAATACAACCAATATTGAAACATAAGTTTGAAGGTATTGGTTAATTTTTATTAACTGAAAAACTTTTGCAACTTATAACAAGACGTATGAAAGTTATTTGCCTCTCCGACCTTCGCAATAGTCCTTATTCTGGTACCCGATTTCAAGATTCTGCTACAATTTGAATAAATGTAGTCTTATTGTGAAGCTTTTGATGATTTATGCAAAATAAGCTTCTATTGTTTTTTTTTTAAATTAATAATGCAAAAATAAATATAGAAAAATGGTGAATGAAAATTACTTACATTGGTTACCAAGCGTCTGCTCGATAGAGATAAGTTTTTTAATTTTTCAATAACGGCCAGGCCGTATTGCTTAATAAGCTCCTTATATCCAGCTTTAAAAATTACTTTCACTTATACACAATTCTTCATATATTCTAGAGTACTATGAATCGACAGGATAACATTTCATTTTTCTTTGTAGTTTATTTATCAGTCGGTTACAAAAATGAGTTAAATCTACCGAAAACTTAAACCGGTAATTAACCAATAGGGAAAAAAATAACACAACAGTTCTACATTTTGCAAAATTATTGAAGAAGTGACACCATCTCGTAAGAGGGTTCTGGAGGAGTTGAAAACGAAATGATCGTAAAATCAATCAATCAAATAACCCGAAACACAAGGCGGATCATTTGAATAACATAAGCAATGTCGAGTTTCTGTTGTAAAAATGTCACGGAGAGTGGGATGGAATTAATTTTAAAACAGATGCAAATGGATGCAAAGTACAACTGGTCAATTTGTAGATGCCCCTAGCTTACGAGACGACAATTTACGAGAAAAGGTAAACGATTGAATCACCCAAATGGCGCCAGAATAAAAACATAAAAATTTCAGACACTTTAATGTACAGCTACTAACAAAAAGCACTCATGAATAGTTTTCTGAACCAATTGTTTCTTCAACAAATAAAAGATCTGAAATTTCTGTCTCTTAATGGACTAGATATATGCTTGGAAAATGGGGGGTCCTTTATTGGAGAGCCGAAATAAAAGAACAGTTTTCTTTTATTTGCGATACTTTAGAGTTTGATTATAAAGCCATTTGATTATTAGCCACAGAAGAAGAAGGAGAATGCATCCCAAAAATATTCACAAAACTTTTATTATACCGTAAGCTGAACTTCATTTGGAATGTTATTTTTATACTTCGTATTAAGCAAATGAATGTTATTATTTTACGTGTATAATCAAACTATCTTCTTCTTCTTCTCTGGCTCTATAACCTCGAGAGGTCTTGGCCTGCCATTTCTGGTTTCCGTGACTTGAATGTACCCGCAACAGGATAGTCAGTCCTGCGTACTGGGGGAACGGCCCGAATGGGATTCGAACCTCGGTCCTGTCTGTTCGAAGACCGGCGCCTCAGTCTCCTCGGCCACCAAACCGCCCATGGAATGCCCATTGGAATGCATTAGCTGCGGATAAAGACTCAGATAAATATAATATTCCTGTCTGCCAATGCAAAACCACAGTAGAATAGCACATTGACGAATAAGTACCTAAATATTTCCGAAAAGAACACCTGAAGCAAGAAATATTTTTTACTCAACTATCACGTTTCGGTGCTTCGGTAGACAATGAAAGCCACACTCACACACGTACACCACACTCCATGTTATGAAACCACAGGCCACGAGAAACAATCGATTATCGCAAATCGCTGATAAGTGAAATCAGTTCCAGCCGTACGACCAAACAAATTGCCCCGAGAGCACAAAAGTGTACACAAGTTAAGTGTGGACGACACCGGTCCACGATCGTGTTTCATGGCGCTGTTTCTCGTAAGGTTTTGCAATTTGTTCCAGCTGTGCACGGTGGTATCAGCAGCGAGGGCCGTTCCATTCGTACGATAAAGATTTTTGTTTTAATGATTCGGCTTTCTCTATCATTACACCGCACTTGCGATGTGTGTAGCGATGGGTTCATCCGATAAGATAAGGCTCGCATCCATGCAGTGAATGTGCGATGTGGGAAAGGAAAAACCGAGGCACACAAATGAGAGTTTTTTGGGTAAGCAATGCTTGTTTTTTTTTTTTCGAACATTCAAGGACGCAAAAGCCCTGCTCAATGGCATCGTTGCAGAAGACCCGTTTTTAATGTACGCACAACGATGAACGACGAAAAGAAGTATGCGTAAGTACATCGACCGCTGGTTCTTACATTGCGTTAGATAACTTTTCGCCGAGAAAGGTCAAATATGTTCCAGCTTATCCGGAGTGCTCCCCGTTTCACGGTGTTTTGTTGGGATTGTTGATTTTTTCTTTCTCTACATCACCTTCCTTGTGTGGCTCAATTCCAATTCCCATCTGTTGAGATTCTCATCGTGCTCGAACCAAAAGCACCAACCGGTGCTGGTTTAGCGCTTAAAGCAGCTCACCCGCTGGGCGATGGATGGATTGAGTCGTGTTTGTGCATGGAACCGAAACTAGCAAGTAATGTTTTTTGGGCCTGAGAGCAAGGGATGAAACAGCCCAGATAAATCGCCCTCCGAGCTTTCCCTCGATGCCGTTTATTTTGGGGTTAAGGGTTTGGTACGGTCATGCCACATTCATAACAGTTGTTGTGGATTTTCATCAAACGAGCACATAAAAATAGACAGAAAACGGATGCGAATGAAGCAACTACGCAATCGTCGGTCTGTGGCACGTGAGTGAACGCCGAAGGTGCTAATGTTTATTCATCGATGTGTCCAGCCGAAAGTGACCCAAAACATGACACTAATAATGATGGCTCTGTCCGCTTTGGGGCTGAAGGAAAAGTGTTGCTTCCCCGATGGCTACACATTTGGGCGGGTCAAATGTCTTTCGTGACCGACGGAATGCTCAAATGGTTGTTTATGGAGTGTAATATAGACGATATGCAACGAGAAAAAAGGGCCAATGTTGTTTTCGCATCATCGCGTTCATTTCCAGAAAGACTGGTTTGCGCAATTTACTAACATTTCTTGTGTGTTTTTTTTACCCAAAAATCATTGGATGTATTTTATATTTTATTATTAGTAACCGTTTATACTTAACGATATGTTTTCTTTCCCTTCAAAATATTGTTCTTTTTTGAAAAATATATTTTCTAACGATAGTCAGGTTGTTTGTTTTACAAACTTTATATTAATCCTAGAACTTAATAATCAAAATAACAAATGTAATCAATCCAAAATATGAACATACTACCTACATTATGGCTACAACAGTTGCTGGATTCACTACTACAGACATCTTAAAATCACTGGAACAAGAAAATTCGATAGGATGTTTCACTTCGGAGGAGCCGAAGCACTTCGACTATTCTGTAAGCGTGTCCATCCAAGTTCCTACTATGCGTTCCAAAAAGATAGAATGTCATTATGGTTTGCGAACAATATGCTTCATGGTGATTTCGAGTTAATCATGTGTAAATTATTTCTTTGGAACATGTCGTCGCTACTTCCATTTATGTGATAAAACTCTATCCACAACGATATGGGATATCTTGACGATGCTGCGTTAGCTCCAATGACTTGTGTGAAATGCAATACTACGTCTTAGGATATATTTTATTGGTTTCCCTTTGCATTATAATATGTTTGATTAACAATCAAAATTATTAAACAATTTCTGAAACCTTGCATAACAATGTGGATAACTAAGAAAAATATGTTTGTTCCTTTAAAATAATGTTAATAATGTTTATTTGGATTCTTTAGAAGAGTTATAAACTTCAACTGCTAAATGAAATTGTCGTTCGAAAAATATTCTTATCGGAAATTGACAGGCTGATTCGGTTTGCCAGTTTGTATGAAGAGGTAGTAACGGATAAGCCGCCAAACGTCAAAGCACATTGAAAAAACTAGCGTAAAGTGTTCCAATTTTCGTCAAACTTCAAATACAAGTTGGCCGTTAAACAATTACAAAAACAAAATTGTTCTACTAAATAGTAACAATTTACTATGAATTTTTGTTTTTTACGTTTTGTATGGTTTTTTTTTCTTCTATTTTATCACGGCTACAAAATGTTATATAAGTGTTGTAATGCTTTTAATTTAAATTTTTCAATAATTATGAAAGTAACAAAAAAATCCCATTTTTAAAACATTCTTCTTCTTTGGCTTAAAGACCGTAGTTGGATAGTCAGTCCTCACTATGGCGGGACGGTCCGAATGGGATTTGAATCTCGGTCCGTGATGTGAGAGCCCGGCGCCGATACAATCCCACCAGGTCGCCCCTTTTAGAACATTAAACAAATCAAAATAATAGGCAAAATATAATAGGCATACAAGGTGGCAGTCGTTATCATTCAGTCGAAGACTAATCTTGATAACTAGGTATATAACAAGGAAAAAACTGTGAAAAAAGACATGTATGTTTTTTCCTACTCACTTAGGCATTTTTCTTCGGCCAATTTTATTTTTATTTATTTCCATTATTACGGCTAAAAGCCGTATTATCAGCGCCGCATGCGCTGAGTGACAATCACACAAGGCATTTCCTCCTTGGATTTTGCCTTATCCCGGGTATACTCGGTTGTAGTCGGCCAATTTTACTTGTACTAATTTAGGCTCCCAAACACAACAATATTAAATAATATTTGTTGTTTATTTGAAATATTTGTCATAACGCACTGCTAAAAACGACACACGTTTTTGTCGCTTGATCATAAAACATTTTATAAACCATCCTACAAAAGAAGAATGAATTTCAGTTTCATTACAAAATCTGCACAACATGACTAAGACTTAAAATATTTCTATAACTTCCATACAATCAATGCATTCGCTAAGGTAAGCTATAATAATCAATCAGTATGTCAGTGTTCTCATGCTCCAACAAATCCCATCAATCGAACCTGTACGTGAAGAATGATACAGCACCAACACGTACAAGTGATACCATTAAGAAAATGCATCACCTCTCCATCAAACGATAAGACAGAATAAAAAAAAAACCTTTCTCACCATCCTTTGCGCTATTAGCTGCTGTACGTGATAATGTGACATTACAGAACCAAATCCATAAATTTTACCCAAGATAAGCAATCATTCCTTCGCTGCGATTGAACTCCCGGGCGTGGTAGGAAAGCGAACCTGTTGTATCGATAAAACTAATACTCAAACAAACTGTCCAAAACGGGACAGTTATTCTCTTTTCGCCTGTTGACCAGTGGCTTCTCGCACTTTTCTTGATGGTCATCAATTTTCCTTCAAGTATTCCAGTGGTCCATCTGTGTTGGGTGGTTTGAAGCTGTGCGAAAAAAAAAATCCCATACCCACACGTCGAACTGGAGAAGAATTCCATGTTTTGGAGGGAGTGCTTTTAGTACAGTACGAGATAGGCAGGAGGAATATTCTGCACGGAAGGTTGTAAAGAATATTGTTGATATTTCTGTAGCAAATTCCTTCGGAGACTTGTCTCGTTTTCTGTACCGTCATTCAGCTGCGGCACAGTGGATGTCAATACCTCATGCAAGTATGTTGCGTTCTCATGGTGCTATGTATCTGTTTACATATTGAAATGCCTTACCATTGAAACGGTTGTGGGTTTTTTCTTGTTATGGTCGTGTAGTTATGATCGTTACACTTCATTCAGTGTGGTAGATCATATACTGGAATTGCTTTTCCCTTGTCCAGTGTGGTCCTGTTTGGCATGCCGGTATTTGAGCTTGTTATGCCCCAAAGTTCTACGTAAAACTATTACAGATAAGGACGGCAGAAAAGGACTGACTCGTTGTGGTCACTTCGAATGCTTGCAGCTAATGGAATTCCTTTGTACACGAAACGTGCAGACTATTTTCACTCGTCACTGTATTTGACCTTAAGATAGGGGTTGTCCGCTAGCAGCACAATGGCATATGGTACCGTGATACTGTTTCCCATAACCAATAACTTCTGTTGTAGTTGCTTAAAATATTTACTCTCAGCAAGCGTTGCTATATCCCTGCACCTTCTTGCGTACGTACGTGAGCTGCATGGTTGATGGTGCTTCTACCCACACTAATTGCTCGTCGGTTCCGGCGGACCGATGGGACCTGGTACTGAACTAGTAGCCATCTCGCACAGATGAAACAGTTGTTCCATCACCCTTTCATCTTCGTGATAATCCACACACGTAGCACAAAGCACTGATACTTACCTGTACGTCATCCGCAGCGTTCGTCAAAACGGCCGGGCTACATTCGCAAGGATTAGGACTTTTGCTTTGTTGCCTACGCGTGTCGTGGGCAGACACATCCCATTGCCAATCCTTACCAAGCGGGTAAAGGTAGATTTCAAGCAGGACTTGATCTGGGCTGCAAGCTTCCGAATAGCTCCTAGCCGGCGTGCTTATGCACGGTAGTGATTGTATTCATATCCTACATCCTGTTTGACGTCAAGTTGGGTGCAGATATACAGCACTGTTGCGCAAATGTTAATGCTATATTTGCGGCCAAAAGGAATAAAAAAACAGCATTATCCTATGATGGGTAACCGTCATCACTCACACACTTACCCATCTCACCGTGACCATCATCATCATCAGCGTCGTGGTTTGGTGCGAACCGTTTTCGCCGCCATTGCTGGGCTGCTGGTGCTTCCAACCGGAGTGAAGTCATCAATATTTATTGCCTCGTAAAACTTGGTGATCAGGATGAAGGAGACGACGGAAAAAAAACAAAGAGCGGCAATAAAATCGACTGCCGAGGAAGTTGAGAAGTGGCGATGGGGAACTTATGTGTGCGTGTGATGGTAACAGTCGGCAAGCACTGTGCGCATCAAAAGAGCTTTGTGAGCGGTTGATCTCGGAGAAGGAGCCTGTTGCTTCTTGAACTACGAATATGTTGTTAGTTTTGCAAATAGTTTTAGTAAATTTGCCCGAAAATTTGAACATATTGTGAAGTGAATTGTTGAGAAAATTTCTAACGTGTTGACATATTGTTTATTATAAGAATTATACCATATAGCTGACTAGATTGTAACAATCGTCTTTTTAAAAATTGATAAATTGCAAATATCGTGATTTAAAATGGAAACACATAGAGGACAAATTATTTCCGCTCGTCTTTATCCCAATTACTATTAATCCGTCTGGATATCCTGACTTCGTTTTGAATTCGTATTGTTCTCTCAGTCATTTCGTTTGGAAAACAAATAGTCACACATTTCTAGTGATTTACTGTAAAAATAAAGTTTCGATAAAAAAAAACTTTAGGCAACATAAATAGAAAGTAATATTCTATCGTAGGACTAAATTTGTTTAATAGTGCCTGGCTGTTAGCCAACAACATAAAATAAGATAAATAGCAAATAGACAATTTTTAACGATAAATCATTCATGTTTATAACAGTAAACAAAATTGAAAACAACACAACATATATAGTATGCTTCTAAGAAAACACCTGCATATGCGTAGCAAAGAAAAGCCTCTTATGTTGTACGCGAGCAAACGCTTAAATCCCAACCGACGTACGGATTCGCACGGCTTAAGTGACCAGTAGTAGTTGCTCCAAAATGTCCAATCCCACGCGTTGTTTTTGTTTGGCGAAACACTCACGGCTTAAATATCCCTATTCACCGGCCGACGGCTTGCGAAAGTTTCCATGACGAATCACGATGCCGAGGGACTTCCTTTTGTTACCCAATTGCTGCTGTTGGTACTGCTGCTGCTTTATGTTTGCTTTCTCTAGGCAACAAACGCTCTCATCGGCTGGTGTGGGGTGAACGTTTTAAAAGAAATCCTCATGACACGGTTATGGAGACTTACGTTCAACTGGATTGGTGCCATTAAGTAATGAAGCATTTACAACCAGGGCCCGGTCATTACGTGACGGGATCGTCAAGTGAGCGGGTTCGTTCAATTACAATTTTATGGGCAAGCTGTAAACAGGCAGGATTTTATGCAATTCCTTCTTCACGCTGTAGGTTTCCGATGGCGGTAAGCAGTTCCGTTGGTTGGTGGTGAAAGTAGCCGGTAGAAACGGTACTGTTGGTATTGTTTGGGGGAATGTGCCAATGCGAAGCGACTGGAAGCGATCGAATCGAAGAGGAATTACTGTATGGATTCAGTTTATTGAAGATTATCACTTAAACCTTGGGATTGGTGGGTTGGATAAGCTTAGATGGTGGTCAAGTGTTTAAGGAAGCAGTGATGTTGC
>AXCM01008823.1:0-11265 GCA_000473375.1 Anopheles culicifacies | reverse complement strand
TTGAGATGATGATTTATGATTTTCTTTTCTTCATTTCTGTTTTGTTTGTAATTAATGAGATCTTATCATATTTTTTTGTTTAATTTTGATCTTGAATGATTAGTTTGACTTTCTTTGTTTTCTCCTCTCAATTATGCAATTCGATATCTTTTCACCAATGCATCTATCTACTTTAGCATACTAAATCATTGCCTTTTTAGCTTTCTATCGTACCCATTTTGTAATCAATCCAATTTAGCTTCCGTTTAGCTCCATTACCGCGCAACGATCTTACACAAGAAGGCTTAATCCCAAATCATATCTAGCTGCAACGCTGTACCATGTCGCTCAACCCTTGCGCTGCATAATCCGTATAAATTATACTAATTTTTAATCCAATCTAATTATTTATTTATTTATTTATTTATCCATTATGACGGCTACGTAGCCGTATGGTCAATCCAATCTAATTAATCGTATTAAAAGTATCCACCGTGCTGGTCGCATTTCGATTTCGGTCGTTTAAAAATACCTAAAACATGTTTGTGAATTAATCTCCCGCGGCTTGACCGGGACGGATTGTTGAACTTCCCCCCGTCCCGGGGGCGCGCGCGTTGAGAAATATGACAGCCGAAAATAAGCGCACGATCGGATACGCGTACGGTTGGGTATTGCTGGTTAACTCTTCGCTGCGGTGGCACGTGGACGGTGGATTAGGTACAAGTGTGACGAACGAGGATCGGAAGCGACACCGGGTGGGATGGAATCGTACGGGAAATGACTTTGTTTTTAGGAAATCATAAACGAGCTGTGGAACATATCTTTCTGTCTGGCGCGAAATATTCCAATTCTCCTCCCTCGTGAGCTGCATCCACGGCAAACCTTGGTGTAGATGCTGGTTCTCCGGTTCGTATCTCGCTCGTTCGATCGTGGCTTCACGTTCTTCTTAGCACGGGTTGTCGAACGATCTGGAGAGCTGGAACTGGGCACGGAGGAAGAGATATAGTTAAAAATGTCATTCCCTGGTTCGGGTGGTGGCATGGGGTCAAACCACCTACTAGTCGCCACCTGCCGTTTTCTACCAACCCAAAATTTGAAATTTATTGCAGAAGAAAGTCGCTGCCATCCTCGCATTCAGCTCTTTCCCGATCTTGCCGCTTGTAGCGCGGTTTAGTGCGTCGTATCCACCGAGCTTATCTTGTCCCTGCGGCTCTATATCTCACCTCTTGCATACGCTTCTTGCCCTGTTTCCTTACCAAACCAGCAACCTTCGATCTTCAATCATCCCGGTACCTACGTTGACTTGCTCGATCTGCTTCTTTTTTCCTTTTTTTTTGGTTTATCAGTGCGTATACACTAACGAATAACAACTAACGAATGCAAAGGCAACATATTCATTCATTCACAAATGTTGCTCGGTGCAGAAGGGTGCGCTCCAGTGTGAGTGAAACGGCCCCGTCTTAAGGACGCAGCAGAACCTGGTGGAGATAAAGCACACAGCACGGCATGGTGTTGTTGAAGCTGCCTTACAGCATAAGTCTCGACAATCTCTTGCCGCGACCGAACCGGGCGCTGGAGTCCCCGGACAGTGATAGAGAATCTGTCCGATCATCGTTGGTTTCTCGGTGGTTTGGCTTTTTTTCCTCTTTTGGCGTTTCTTTTCGTTTGTTTGTTGTTAAAGAATTATGATTGAAACAAATTGCCGAAATCGAACTGAATACTTGTCCCTATCTGAGACGCCAAATCGACATGCTTCACGCTGAATCTACACTGGGCAATGGTAGATACACAGACACGGACCCGATGGAGGAACTGTCGCGGAACAACTGGCCTGAACAACCGTACGGACGGAACCACGCACCAAATGCGCAACACACTCCGCGTATGATATATTGACAAGACCGGGCATACCGGGAGGGATTGGTTTGGCTTCTCGACGATTTTGGAACGAAGGTCATATCTCATCAGCAGACAAAGTTTGCTACATCGAATCGAAGCTCAAGCAAGCAAAACTGGACAATACGGTGGGGACGGGGAGAAGATAAAAAAACATACGATACGATACGATTGAATGAATGAACGTATGCTGCCCGTAACAACAACATCCTGCTGAAGCGTCAACGAAGATGAAGTTGCGGTGCGCAGGATAGCGAGCATAACATTTTTGGGAAATGTACAGCTGTCTGGAATGAAAGTAAAATTTGCAGGTTCCTGTCGTGTTATCGGTAATGCAATCAAAAAAGCGTACCAAGCAAAAGGACCAATTGGTATGATTTTGGTGTAATTTGTTGCGCTGTAGTGAAAGATGATCTAACTTTTGTTTTTGCTGGATAAAATATGTTATAAGTTGGGCAACTTTGTGGAGCGTTGCTAAAGACATCAGATCCTCTCACGACAGGGTTGGTGCCAAATACCATCCAGGTTGTCCAGCGGAGGAGTAACTAAAAATGTTGCGATGGTAGTCATTCCCCATCGGAAGTCCAATTCCTTCGAGAGTTCGAGACTTAAAGAAGTCTGCTGAGACTCCAACTCCAACTAACTTATATTGACCTTTGCAGATGTGATATGCAGACAGGTCATCATATCTTGGAAGTCATCTCAAGATTTCACCTATCAAATGTGGGTCAAACGTCAAACGACTTCCTTCTTCCCAAAACACGTGTCGCGACATTCGAAGATATGACCTTTTTAGTCTCAGTACTCACATATAGTCTCTAAAAGAAACTGAAGACAACAACTTCGAGAGAAAGAAGTTCAGAAGACTTGTTGACTCCGCATGTAATGGAGGAGTCGCTAACGATGTATCTATGAGTTGTACAGTGCTCTACCTATCATTCAGCGTATTAGACTTACCTGATTCCAGTGGACTTCAGCACTTCAAATCTTTTTAGCCGAAAACAAACGAAGTTTTGTAAAATTCCTACAATGATATGACACTCACATTATCGACACATAATTTATGTCAAAAAACTACTTTCCCAAGGCGTACTGAATCATCATCCATTCCTTTTCTTTCTCGTGTCACCAAACTTGGACGAATCGCAGACCAGGCTACTGCTAAAGCCAACCCGACAATCACGACTTCCGAAAGGGCTTATAATCAAACGTGCCCCTTATTTGTTTTCGAGTAAGGTCACAAATAAATTGGTCCTTGATTATCGGAAGCCGGCTCCGCTTCAGACTCCGCTCCTCTATGCCACCGTATCAGCGAATTATCCGATCCGAACCGATTGTTCAATGTGCACGAATTATCCGATCTTCGTTTGGGAGACGCGATGGCGCGACGGCAAACCAGGCAATCTTGCGATTGTCATCCCACCCGCGAACAATACGGCATAGAGACCCAGGCTGGGCGAGTTCTAAGTGCGGGCTCCAAACTTTTGCGGGCAACGCCACACACAGACAATCGGCTCCCCGGTACCGGAGGCCCGCCGGCGCACGGTACCGGACAATGCCAAATTAAAGAATCGTTCCGGCCTGTGTGCCGGCAGCGGTAGCGGTCCGTTGCATTGTCATCCCGTGCTCAAATTGTCGTCGCTTGGAACGACGATATCGCGCTGGCTAATCGTCGTGAGCGCAAGGAGCTCAGGAGCCGCGCAAATGCGCACGATCCACGCGATCGTTTCCCAGGATGTGCAGGAGGAACGGTTCGCTCGATATGAAGACGAAATTGGTTGTTGAAATTGAGACATTCGGCTTAGCCACGAAATGGATGTTAACATTTGGGCGATCGTTCGCATTGCGGCCAAGCCCGCACATACCTGCTAGACAGCCCAGAAGCACACGGCACGGCACGGAATCGTGTGTTTTTAATGTTTCTTCACTGGGGCAATGCACCTTGCTCGGTGCGTCAATCGTGAGAGCGAACGCGCTCGTTTAGATCTGAGTGCATATCATTAATTCCTTCATTTATTTTTAATTTATTTTAACGTATTGGTTTCCCCCAAATAGCTTCAAGAAAACAAATTTCAAAAAATCGCCATTTTCTTGAGGTTTTTATGAGAAAATGAAACAAGCATGATGCAATAGACAAGAATATTTATTTATTTTATTGTTTTTTTATAATTCATTCGCTATCATAACATGTTATCATAACGCTCATAAATCAAATGCTATAGTTAAAATAAATTTAACGTTGCTTCATTTGGCTAATACGACGTCCAATTGAGTGTAGACTCGATCGGATTGCCAATCCGGCGCCAATTGCGAGACCAGCAACAACAGGAAACAGGAAACGTATGCACCACGTGAAAAGCCAACATAAAACCTGGCGCAAAACGCATAAACCCTAAACGAATGCATGTATGATGGAATAAATTATTAAATTTTATATTTTACCCTATTCGTTTCGTTGCATGTGCATGCTGCATCGCCGCCTACAACCCCTCGCCGGAACATCCCGGAACCGTGGAATCCGTGTGTGCGTGTATTTTTCCGTTTCGTACCGATCATAAATCTGATGAATCTGGAAATCGATACTGCTGCTGATACGGGCGTCCGAAACATCGCGCAAACGCAACTCGCTTCCCCGGGAACCTCAACGTTGGCGCGTTGTGTAGTATGTGAGTATTTAGTTTATTTGATTTCATTTTTATGCTATAAAACTATCATCGAAACATTGGTACGAAAGCTCGGGTTGTGGTGGGAAAGTGTGTTGGAAAAAAAACTCGATCCCTATTACGATTCGCAGATCTCTATCAATAATCTGGTTTTGCGCTTGCTTGACTTCCCTTTATATCCCTTCGTTGGTTTTTATTCCTCCATAGAGTATCGCTTTTTTTTGTTTTAATTTCTGTTCACCTATCGAACGAACGCGGGTGCATTACGATCGTGAGTGGAACCACCGCGAGTGCATCGGTGGGCAGAACGTTGTGGTCACTTCTGTTGCACGACGCCGTTCTCATCAACCGACCCCGTCTTGACCATTGCGGTCGATGAAGCAAACCGGCACCGACTGTGCCTTAGTGCCGGGTTCCACCGGTTCCACGATCGAGCATCGAGGAAACCGACGCATAAACAACGGTTCCCACCCGAACGCGCCGGGTCTGGGAGAACTTATTGTTTTCCCAGCCACATCGTCGATCGCCAGCATCGCCGATGGAAACTGTCTGGGCAGGTTTTTCTGCATTCTGCAGTACTGGTGTATCGCAGTGTTCCACAGTGACCGTTTTTACTGCACTGATAATAAATTGCTTGTAGATACAAATTTTGATAAAACGGGAGCATAATTTTGTTTTTCCCTTTTTTTTTTGTTTTGCTTTCCCAAGTGCCCTTCTTTTCTTGTACCTCGTCTTCTCTTACCCGTGGTACAGTATTTACGCAAAAAAAAACCTCGCTCACGCAGAATGTTTACACAAAGCGTACGGGACACGGGGTAGAAGTGCATAAATGCTTAAAGAAACAAAACAAAAAACGCCCTCAACCCCATTGCACCGCGATGCACTTTGGTGCACTTTTCCGAAAAATAAGGTAGCCAACTGATACGGATGATAATGCTTTATGTGCAGTTGTTTTTTTGTTCTTCGCTTTTGTTAATTCATTTCTTGACTCCCGTGTTGCAGCGGCAAGAATTTGGTTCAACGAACAGGCGGCGCGGCTCACTCACCGAAGGACATTAAGCTGCCAAAGGGTGACCACCTTATCCTGCACCGTCCCTTGGGCGCTCTACCGCGAATGAAATGTACTCGTTTGCATAGTGTGCAATCTTCACTAGCGGGTAGCGCGGTTTTGGAAATCGATTATCTTTAAATTCCGATTCCCCCAGCGCAACCATGCAGCTGTGTGTCCTTGCCGCAACTTGGTGACCGCACCATTTAGCGGCAGCAATGGATACTGTCCATAATTTTTGGTGGCAATTTTCGTCTCATTTTCTCCCGCAAATGGAGTCAAATAAATAACCTCGGTGCTGATCGCAAATGTGTCGCCCGTCGACGATCGGCTCCAGAAACTCCCCGTGCACCCTCAACGAGCAGCAGCACTCACAACGACACAAAAGAAATATTTTCCGCATCCTTTTGCGCCCACCGGCCTGGCGGAATCTTTCCCGCCGCACGGATATTCGGACGCATCGGAACAAACAAACGAACGCAACAACGAAAAACGGACCCCAATGCACACGCATTTGGAATACTTTTGCCACACAAACGTGCTGGCAAGTTATGTTTGTCCCCTTTTGGCCGGGGGATTATTTAAAATTGTGTCCTGCTTCTGGTGAAAAATAAAATAAATAAATAACAAATACGTCACCACCGTGGCAAAATCCCAAAGTCGCCCCAAAATTGTCTCCCGAGTGTGTGTCTGTGCAGGTCATCCCAAACTGCTTTGCCAACACTCATTCAGCCACCTTTTGCATACGGGCCTTAACACCTTACTTGTTTCCTTTCTGCTTCGTTGACCAAGGGTGGCTCGCGGGAGAAAAAATGCGTAAGGAAGCTTTAAAATAAAAGCCACCGATGCGCGGCTTGCCCGCCCGTATGGTAAACAATGACATTTCGATCGTTACTTTTTAAGACGTGCCAAAGATCCTTAAGCTAACGGGCAAATATATTTTAAAACCCCATCCTCCCCCTTCTCCCTCTCACACACACCCGCACACATGCTGTCGGAGCGGTGTGATTCACAGGCGGATCGAATATCATTGTGCTGCTTCCATAACTGTACGGGATAAGTTTCGATTACAATTTCCGTGAAGATGACGATAAAGAGTGCATTAAGAAATGTACGAAATATCGATATTTATTGTTGCGCGGGTGCTATATAAAACTTTACTTTGGAAGTTAAATGAGCGTAACGTTAAAAAAGTATCCATTTTAGTTCGTGTAATTATACAGTTCGTGAGATAACTATGTATAATGCCACTGGTTTTTCATTCTTATTATGATATTATATAAAATTGAAAATATTGATTACAATTATGTTATATTAACTCATTCCAAACATTTCTATCCATTTTTCCATGGTTTTTGAACAACTATTTGTACACTGTAATTTTTCTTATATTTCTCCATTTAACATAACTTTGGTGATCTTGCACAATATAATTAATATTTGCTTCACTAAATGCATTATCAAGTTTTCTTCTGAACAAGATATTGAGGCGTCAAAGTGGAATTTAGTGTATTTTGAATTGTGGCATTTGTTACTCCTGTGGAGGCCGATATTATTGACATACCTATAAGATCATGGGATATTTTTAATAATTGGAAAGGCTGAGAAAATAGATAAAAGAATGTAACTTTAAAGTTGTAAAAGAAATACGTCTTCCCATACTCTACATATTTTTTTCGCATGGTAGGTAGTTGCTCCAACTCAAAGGAAACTTACGAAAACCCATAGTTGCGGGTTGTAATGATATATTGTTGGTTCTATTTGTAAAGACACCGAATGCATCATCGTTACAAATTGTTCAAGCTTTTTCATTGTGCTCTAATAATCAGATTCGTTTTATCAAAATCAATTTGATATCTTTATGTATATTATAATCCACTTGGAAGCAAAAAACTTCAATCCGTGAATAAGCCATCAATATTTGTTTCACTTTTTGCCTTTCCTCTGTGTTCACACGCAACAAACCCCCCGCTCAGCCACAGATCGATCGAGCTCAAAAAAGCTCACAGAAATGGCAAAAACATGTGTATTTCGAGTCGAATAGTGACACATCTCACTGCTCCCAGATGGCAGCCAATGTCGATGAAGAGTAAAACTTACAGCAAACAAATTGATTTCCGAACCATTGGAACAGAAACGCATCTGTACCGAGTGGCCTCAAGAGAGAAAAAAAAGCAGCTAGCACCACCGGAGTTACACGCCGGTGTGGTTTGTTTGTGTTGGCCAAAAATGCTGCGTCTTCCCGGAATAGCAAACTCGTCCTGGGATGCGTGGGGAAGGGAGCAAAAAAAACAGCTACAGCACCATCAAAGACCCTAGAACCGCTTGTGCGCTGCTTCATCCAGTCTTGTGCCATCGATGCAATTTGAATACAAATCTTGATAGCATCTTTTATGCTCGCGCAGCGCTCAGCGCACACACATGACGCGTCCGTTCCTCCGCTGCTGTTGTCGCGAGTTGTCGCATTCGGGTTGCTTCTTTATCTACTCCAGTTTTTTTTTTTGTGGTTGTAGGTTGTCGAACGCGTCTTACCAAACTTTTCCGATACCAAACCGTGCTAGGGAAAGTAGCATCGTTTTTGGTGTGGTGGCAGCAACATAAACCCCCTTCTCTCTAAGCGCACCGCTCTGTGCAATGTTAACATCGACGGTGAACAAGACGAGAGAAAAAAAAATGGCCCCGACCCAACCGCCCATCTTCGGTTTGGCATCGAGATTGAGACAACAATACACGACTCGGAACAGATTTTTCGCTAATAAACATAAATTATGTCTTCGGCGACAAAATAACGTTTCTATTCATCGGCCGAAAAATGATGTTACCGTGCGCTGGCTTGCCGCGCCGTGGAAACCGTCGACGGGCCGATCGTACCAAACAATATGTTATCATTTGTTGTAATATTAATTTTCGTACAAATCACCACTTTGCGTTCAACGCTCACGTTCATTTATCAATCCGATCGACGTGTGGTTTGTCCTTTTTTTTTTAAATCAACATTCCTCGGTTGATGTTTCTTTTATTAAATGTTAACATTTCTTATTTCTCAAGAATTTCCTTTCTACTAAAGTAGTGCAAGTTAGTAATGAAATATGGAAATTTTAACTTAAATTTGTATAATTGATCCATAATTTAGTTATTTAGCAGCAAAAACAATAAACTGCTAATATTTCAAGTGTTGAACCAATTGTTATACACATTTCACATCGAATGCAACACATTTTAAGTTTAATGTTTCCCAAATTCATTAAATACATGCACTTCTTTAGTTGAAATAAAGTTTATTTTAAGTAGAAATGTATTCACAACCGGATCAACATTAATATTTACGTAATATTCTTTACTAATATGGCTTTTTTTATTGCTAACAAATAAAACTTCCTTCATCTGTTACGGTCCATCTGACATTAGATGTTTTAATGGCATTCCAATATGTCCAGAACACCTCAATGTAGAGTAAAACTTTGAGCAACTGAATAAGTAAGAAGCTCCTGCTTTCCCACGTTTAAATATTATCCAATTTAATAAAAAAAGGACGAATTTTAGTTTTAGTTATTAAAGCACCTTCAATAACATATCTTCCTGAATGATATTTCGTACAGTACGCAGCCATTTCAACATCCAATATATCCTTGGAAAAGAAAAAAAAATACTGCACCAGAACACCAACGTCGTTTTGGTCGGGTTTGATTCGCCTCACCGTCGTGTGGTGAGATTTTATTTTCATTTATTTTACAATTGGCAAATGGAGTTGGCGTTCCCAGTCTGTCCTTCGGCTCGGGAACAGACCGAAAGCACCGAACCTTTCCTTTGCGGCTGCCACCGGAGGACAGCAGTGCGCGTTTTGTGTGGCAAGCTGTTGTCCGCCCCGGAGCATGGTGCTACTAGCTACCGCCACACTACTGTTGCACGCTGGCGCCATCGCATCGTGTAACTTCAATTTCAATTGCAAAATTTTGCTACTCCCACCCTAACCCCCGCATCACCACCACCTCCTATTCTGCGTGTTGGCCGAGCGTCGGTTGATGTGAAATCGGATGAGACACAGTCGACAATGCAAAAGGCGCACATTCCACCGATGTCGCCAGAAGCTCCCTCGCCAGACCCTTCCAGGAGGGAAAAACCATCGCACTGCAACCGCCCAGGTCCACAGGTTGGCCGATGCCTGATTGTTTTGCTCAGGTTTTCGGGGGCTGTTAATGTTGGATAATCGTGGATCAACGGTCAGAGATGAATAACGTTTTTTTTTTCGCTTCGCTACAACTGATTCGCAATGAAGGGAGTTGTGCGCGTGGTAAGCACGAGGTAAGATCTGTCGCAGCATAATGGAGCCATGCTTTTGGGGCCGCCAGACCATCCGCCAGTCGGGTCGTCGTACGTACAGGAGACAGAAACCGCAAGCGTGTCTTAGACCAGAGCTTGAGCTTCAGACATTAATCATAAGGCGTCGAGTGTTCGGGGGAGAGGAGGAAAACCGGCACCGGCCTTGTAGTCCTAAATATTTATCCTAAAAATTGTTCCAATTTCTTGCCCAAAACTCCTCCCTGGTAAAACAAACTGTGAAAATACACTTGGCCAGATCCACGAGCCATCGTCTTTGGCCGGTGCGAGAGAGCATAAATATTTTTCACTCCGTCCGGTAAATTGTCCCCTGCGTGTGTGTGTATGTGTTTTTGCATTTGCTTTTTATTTCCTTACAAACCTCCTCAAATCCTCTCTCGCATTCTGCGTGGATTCACGTGGTCACGCTTTTTACGTGGTGTCTACTGGTGGCATTTATTTGCCCGGGCTCATTTGACTCGCCCCACGGAAGAAGAAGCATCGAGCACCGTGCTCCGCGCGTGTGTGTGTGTTTGTGTGTACCCATCGTGTGGCTGTAGCATTTCGTTTGCACAGGCAAACCATGTTTTTCGTATGCAGAAGCCTCACTCGTACACCGAGCATTGCGCCCCGTTTGTATGATCGCGAAGGGATAGCACGCAAAAGGCGAAGCTATTTAACATTTTATATGTGCCCTGGAAGTGATTTTTATCGCGTCCCATAATTGCCGTCATTATTGTTGTTGGTTTTGCCGGTGACACACAAGTGGCTGGTCCCGGTTTGCGCAACGGTTCTCGAAACGTTCGTTTGCTTGAAATCAAAACAAAATGAAGAGCACAACAACAACAGCAACAACAAAAAGGTAAATAAAATGCTTTAGCCTCCAACGACGCTCTGTGGCGATTGGCGCAAGGCAGTGAATTGCCCGGTTTTGGAATTGCTGGGCATGACATTCTAATTTCGCTTAATGTCCGTGATTCTAGATTACCTAATGAAATTTCATTTAAATATGGTATTTGATTGCGCGTGCAACGGAGGAATGATTCATTTGAATTAATTTGCACTTTGTTTGGGAACGATCTGGTTGGAAAACTATGTGACATCAATTAGAATTATTATTTAATTATTTCATTCCATCAAACGCGAAAAGTATATCGAAAATCACACAACAATCAAATAGTCTCAGTGTGTAAGATTGATCTTTGCTTTAATTCACGAACCTCATGTTCGTGGAGAAATTAAATGATTCTATTTCGTGAGCTCGTGTCTCGTGGTCCGGTGTGGATGGTTCGTTTCCGTGACGTCCAAATACGTGGTGGCAATAGGAAATGGTGATCGTGATCTAATGCTAATAATCGATGG